>JAYJLZ010119222.1:0-15767 GCA_036873915.1 Tubulanus ruber | reverse complement strand
GGGCCATGCTTAAGGGTAAATGGCGCCAACGTCTTGACTTGCGGAATCTCAGTGGAGAATCAAGACTCAAAAAAAATTATTAGTCTGCCACAATAAGGGGGTCCCCCTAAATCCGCACCTGTAGTCAAAATCGAGTGTCATGGAAACACTAATTTGTTGTAGGAAATATATAGGCATAGGCTACACTGTAGTGGGACCAATGAGACGTGGGACTTAGCATTTGACTTTGCGGCATAGCATTGACTTTACGGCATAGCATTGACTTTACGGCACTGTTAACGTTACGGCGCTACGTGTCACACATAGCTTTGGAAAGCTAGATCTTGACGAGTACAACAGTAATCTTCTCACTAACATGATAGGTTTCATGGTTTTCCTTTTATAACATAAAAGTAATTTTGGCCCCCTATTGGTGGAAATCGGAAAAACTTTATAAAAGAAGAAATGTAGGTCACGCAAAGTAGCAAGTTCGTTACGATCAGTTGCATAGTGACAAAGATATACTAATTTTCGTCCACTAGGGAACGCCCTCTAGCGGTTGTGGAGTTCCGAAGAATGTCATGTTGTACACTGTTTTGAAGATATTAATGAGCTCTATCACTGTATATTTGCCGTTTCTGAGTAAATAGAGATCAAAGGTTTAAGGGGCATAAATGACTGAGCTTTGGAGCGCCCCCCGCCGCACGGTACTGTGATTAGCATCAAAATAAACTTTGGGATCTTAGCTAAAATATAGCACTTAGTTGCACCACACTTCTCAAAGTTCATAGTGACTTGTTGTCAAATCAAAATTGTCTGTCGAATTTCTGCGAAAATGTATAACTCCCTCTAGCGTCGACCCTCGACACAAATCAAAAACGGCCGTTTTTTAGCGCATGTCCACGTACCTGTGTGACTAATTTCAAGACTGTACTCCAAGTAGTTCCGGAAATATAAGAAAAAACAGCAATTCGATCCCGTCTAGTAAGAATAATAATAAAAATCTTGCAATAACAATAGAGTATCTGTGAAACCGCTGCTCTAAATAAGCCACAACCAACATGGCTACTATAAAGCATCGAATCAAACCTATATACAAACTAACATGTAAGCAAAAAAAAATGGTGCACCTCTCTGCGTTCAGGAAACACACCACCGGTGCCTGCGACGACTCAGGACTACAAATGTCGCACCGAAAAATAAATCACCCATATCGCGTAAAATCGCTTTAATATGTAGGGGGATCCTGTAATATTTCTGTCTCGTCATTTATACAAATATAAGTTGTAGAAATAACCGGTGCGTTTTCTTTCTTTTACTTCACAGCGGTAGTTAAAGTGCTCTAAAATAGCACCATTTTTTCTTCAGGAGAATTATTACCAGTAGAACACGGGAGACGACATAACATACCAATCGAAGAACGGTTGTGTGTATTATGTAACGACGGTTGGTTAGGTGATGAATGTCATCACATTTTTGAATGCAAAGCACACTTATCCCTAAGACATCAATTAATACCAAGAAACTTCAGGGATCGTCTTAGTATGTTTAAATTAAATGTATTGTTTAATTCCAAGAAAAGGGTTTTAATCATTTATGTAAAACTATCAAGAGAACGATATAAGCACTTTGCTATATCGGTATGTATAAAATATTGTATATTATATTTTATATTCTAACCGTCAGTTTATCATTATTTTTTCGTGTTAAACATTTGCTCTATGTAAATTTCTATTTGTTGAGCAATACAAATAATTACTACTACTACTACTACTTAGAACATTATTTGCCAAAAATCCTGCAAAACCAATTAACTAGAATAGAATATCTTCAGGAAAATGTCAAACTTTCAAATGTAACGACAAACCAGTTTTTCTTCAATAAAATTAAGAATGTTTTTGTTGGTGCATACAAATAAATCAGATCTAGCTGTTCTCAATGTCTTAATAGCAAAGATCAATCGATGGTATTGTCAAGATTTGTTGAACATATTCTTGCTCTGAATGCCAGTTTTATAAGTGTTTGCAATAGACTACAATCATACTAAGTTATCATTATCTATGATACACTAACTATCACATAATCAAGCACACAAGAATTGTCCATAATAGTACATCATAAACGTTCAATCATAATAGCAGATGCCCCTCCTCCACCGTTGCAGATACCAGCAACACCTTTCTCTCCTGGTTTCAAGTTATGAGCCATATGTAGAGTTATTCGAGCACCAGACATTCTGTAAGGTAAATTACAAATAATAGATAGAATTCAAGGAAATTCATGCTCATGAAAAAATTTAACAGCATTTAATTCATGCTTTCGATGCAGTCATGGTAAGTTCAAATAGAACCATTATGCAATATATTATAATTTAGTTTGAGTACAAAGAGTCTAAATTTGGCATCTCATTCTTTTGCTGAACAGAAAAGTAAATGGAAAAAGATTTCAACAGTCATGTGCAGTAGAACATACTGTTTTCATGCTAAAATTATAAACAGCTTTATTGGGGTGTTATTCGATCATATATTAAAACCTCCTGAATTCGTATTTACCGATATCGGTAAAACCAAGAAGCCTACCTACTCAGGGCATTAACCGATATCAGTACATTGAATTTCCGATACCTCCTTAAAATAACACCCCATACTTATACACCAACTAATGATTACAAGTGAAAAGAAATGTTTCTAAAAAGGGTGGGAAAATCTGACATTTCAGCTAGGGACATCATTGAAAGATACAATAAATGCTGTTTTTTTGCTAGTTGCCAAAGAGATACTTACCCAATCGGATGTCCAATACTAACAGCTCCACCATGAATGTTAACTTCACTGGGATCCAAGCCTAACATTTTAATGTTGGCTAATGCTACAACACTGAATGCCTCATTTATTTCCCACATAGCAACATCCTCTTTTTTAAATCCTGTTGCCTCTAAAACCTGTTAAATATAACTTAATTTAAAGAATATGCAGTAACGAATAAAGCAGGCAATTACCGTAATTACACTTGCTGTAAACCAGTACAGTTGACATATTTCTTTTTTACACTTTACACTTTTTACCAGACCATGGAAAACATTTTTTAATTTATTGATTGTCTATTCAACCAACAAAATATGTTATAATTTCTTAAATAGTACAAGTTTGTCTATGGGTTTAAAGCAATCACAATATTATAATATCAGTCAAGAGTTATGTCCTGCATCAAAGTTCACAAAAAATACCTTTGGCATAGCATGAGCTGGAGCTAATGGAAAATCCATTGGATTAACAGAAGCATCTGCAAAACCTAAAATGAAGATCATTTTCAAATATAAAAATAAAATATGGTAGGATCAAAAATGTCTCATACATGTATTATTGCATGATCCCATATTTGTGCAGCTGTTGTAGTCAAACTCCAATCACAAGCTATTAAAGTAGCTGTTTCATAACAAAACAACTAAACAATATTGTAAATTTTTTGGCTATTTAGCATTTAAATATGTGCATAAAAGTAAACTTTAGGCAAATTCATTAAGGTTACATCAACCTACCTACTATTCTTGCAATAGGCTTAACATTTAATCTTGCAGCAGCTGCAGACGTCATCAGTACAAGAGCTGCTGCTCCATCATTTAATGTGCTGGCATTAGCAGCAGTCACTGTTCCTAGTTTAAATGAATACTTTAATAACATTTAGCAAAATTGAAAACTAATTTATTTAGTAATCAAAATTAAGTAATAAGCAAAATAGGTGAGGTTGTGAGGTTCTAATGTTTTCTTGCATTAAACATAATGGGCCGGTCACACTAGCCGAATTTCTGTCCGAATAGTCGCCGAATTTTTTTCGGCCGAATGAGTGGTCACACTTGCCGAATTCTCCACCGATTAACTAGTCGAAAGTGGGTCTATAGTCTCCAGCTGCGTCTAATGAGGTTAATTGAGTGCAAAACGGTTAATCATGTGACATTCTCGACATCAGTGATTGGCTATTGAAATCTACATTCGGGCGATGTCATCGGCGAACCCGGTCACACTAGGCGAGAATATTTTAACATCAAACATGTTTGATATTTTCGGCCGAATATAGCCGGTCACACTAGGCGCATTTCGACGCCGAATGATTCGGCTAGTGTGACCGGCCCATAACCATGTTCTACGTGCTAATGTACACCCCTAGAACATTAATTTCTTGTTTGTTCTGGAGATGTTAGCCGCACCATGCCAGAAAATACATGTACTTACTATTGCACTGTCGAAAACTTCGAATTTTACAATCCAAAATGGCTACTATCATATAGAATAATAATCATGTGAATTCAGTCAATAACTCATAGCTCCAAGCATGTGCTGCTAAGCTTGAATCATTTCCTGTACGGGTATCGCAGTAAAATGTGTTTAAATTGAAAAAAACTTTCAACATTAAAGTACTGCCTTTCCAGTTATTTCTATTATTTATCCGGGACCAACACGGCTCAATCATATATAAGTTTCAGATATGTACTTTTAACGTGTAAAGTGTTACGTACTGACAGGACATTATGGGATGTACACAAAAATGGTCATATCCTCATTTATTGATGTAAAAAAGGAAAATGGGCAGAACCATGGTTAAAACACGTTCGCTGCCGAACAGGAAGTTGTTATACGCTCCCGTTTGCCAAGCCATATAAGCATGTTTATATGATTTCACGCTCGCTGCCCAGTCGGAAATTGTTATACGCTCCCCTTTGCCGTAAAAACTGCCAGCATAACGTTTGATGAATTATCAGGTTTGCGAGTGCTTTAAATTTGGGAAGTATCCTTCTATTAGTTATTAGTTTGCACGTATATATTACGAGCTGGCAAATTCCGGTACACTCTCTTCACGATACGTGGTCGGCAGCGAACGTGTTAAGAAGGAAAATCGTTTTATCCCAACCAAATTTTTTTTACCATTCTCTTTCACAAAAACCGGCTTTACAGTTGCAAATTTTTCAAAATTGACTCTTTTATATTCTTCATCTTCAATAATAGTAATTTCTTGTCCTATAAAATATAAAAGACTAATATTAAGCTAGAAAACATTTTTACATCCAAATATAATTTTTAATGAAATTAAAATTGTTGCATTTTATTAATATTTAGCAATATAAACCAAATGCTGAACTTCTAATACAACAAGACTTTGAAGATCGTAAAGTGCCAAAACATGACTTATAAAGTTATAACACTTTACCAAAACATGTTCTGCTATAATACAGGTTCCAATGAAATATTTAATTTAAAAAATAATATTAAAGAACATTTTATGGAAACAATGTGTATGATTTATTTAGTCCAATACCTCTTTTCTGAGGAGTGGCAACAGGTACAATTTCTTTATCAAACACCCCATCAGCAGCAGCTTTCTGACTTCGTTTGTAGCTGTTTATAGCATAGTTATCTTGATCCTCACGTGTAATACTGAGTTTTTTGGCAGTTTCTTCACCACACACACCCATGTGACATTTGTTATAGGCATCTGTCAGTCCATCAAATACAATTCCGTCCATGAGTACGACTCCACCATATGGTGATTCTCCCCTCTTCATGTAGTAAGGAACATTTGACATACTCTCCATCCCACCAGCAACCATTATATCCTGTAAGAATCACCATTGATTCATCTGTCAATGTTGTCCACAGGCACAGTTCTTAATTCTTACTAAGATATAGTTAGTAGAATCAGCAATCAATACAAGGAAACATATATTTACCTGATGGCCACACATCAAGCTCTGAGCAGCTAGCATTATTGACTTCATCCCTGAGGCACAAACTTTGTTGACAGTGGTACACGGAACAGACTGAGGTAATCCTATTAATACAATATTATTTTCTTAAAACCAAAAATTAATACAACATAAATACTCATAGTCATAAAGACTATAAGGACACACTAATTGCCTTTATTTACTAAGTATTACACGTACTGGCAAATTACCTAAAAACAAATTATTAGCTGACACCCTTCTGCGAAGAAGATAATACCGGTATTTCGGATGACTTTGTGAATTAATTAATTAATGTATACTAAACTTGATTCCACAAAAAGAAGTAATAACATGAACTTATATAAGTAAACAAACATAGATCAAAATAAAAATAGAGTAAAATTCACATAGATCTATTGAACCACAAATAATTGTTAAAAAATTGGATATCATTAGTTAATTCTTGACACCATTGTGATACATTTTACAACCATCTTGGACAGAAATGATATATTCAAACTTACCAGCACCAAGACATGCCTGTCTGGCTGGAGCTTGTCCACTAGCCGCTTGACAGACATTTCCCATATAAACTTCTTTCACTTCTTCTGGAGGGATACCTATGAATACAGTATAAGGAATCAATAAGAGCTACACTTAACCTGCATTATATTATTTGACAAAGAACAAAAACACGTCTGCAATCCCATTCATACACTTGTTGAGTAAGAAGCAGAACTACGAATAAAAAAATAAAATACATGTATAACTAAGCAGTGATTATGTGTTTCCGTTTGTACCCCTTGATGTTTGAAAGTATCAACAGGTTGCAAGTATCAGCGTGATCGGGAAGTAATAATAACAGAGATATTATCATTTACGTATTTTGGGCTTCAGTCGGTTAGTCTCATAGATATAGCAATATACATTATTTAAAGGGTCCCCTAGCTCAGAGAACCCTGTCAACATGATTGTGTGAAGTATCATAGTAAAGCCTTTACTTAGCCGAACATTGCTTTCTATAGATGTTGAAATTTTTTTCTGCACTTTTTACCAGTTTAAACAGCACTGTATAATTTGATTTGCATTGTAAATGTCATTTGCAGTGCTCCCTTGTAGGCCGTGATCTTTAGCACAGTATTGCACCTAAGGTTTTAATTTAGCACCCTGTACATGAAAATGTCAGCAAATGGTGAAGGAAAGTATTGTAGTAATACTGTGAAAATGTTAAATTTAGCTTGTCTTTGGTCTGGTTGCAAAAAGTGACAAGTACATGTCACCACCTATCTGTAGTGCCAAATATATTTTTAAAGAAACTGTAAGTCTAATGCTCGTTTGTGCAGGAGATTTCAATCTGTAAATCGCTATAAAGTTTCAAAGATATAGCGATTTACATGTTTTAGAGGGTCCCCAAGCTCAGGGAACCATGTCAACATGATTGTGTTATATATAATAGTAAATAAAGCATGTGCTTTGTCTAATATTCCCCTTTTCTGCACTGATTCCCAGTTACAGCATTGCATAATGTTACTTGCACTGTAAATGTCATTATCAGTGCCCCCTTTGCTGGTCGGGTTCCTTAGCATGGTATTGAAGCTAAGTTTCAAAAAGTAAAACGATTGTTTTGTAATTTTCGGCATGTGACATGAGCCTATCAATTTTCATGTTAATCTGTCAGGTACTAACAGAGGTAACTTGAGTGAATAGAAATAAAAATAATCAGGCCAATGACAATAAATGAATACATATCTTTCGCTAGTTTAGCTTAAATAAGTGTGCAAACAGCAACATATCTGGAGAAATAATTTACCATCACTTATTAAGAAAACTTATTTATTGAACTTGTAGGGAATCATATTTGTGTAGAAGTAAAATATCCAACCTGCTTTTTCAACGGCAGCCTTTATAGCAATAGAACCAAGACGTGGAGCTGTCAAGCCTGCAAAATTACTCCGAAAAGATCCGATAGGTGTTCTTACACCACTCACAATAACAACATCCTACAAAAACATTAAAATTTGATACTTTGTTAAAAGGTTCGATCATAAGTTTTGGAGCTAATGCCTAGAGAATAATTGTAGAGACGAGACCATGGTTCTTATTTCATAATAAAACGACAAATGTGAAACTACAAATGTGAAGTTTTGTAAGAGTAAATATGATAATAGCCTGAACACAACAGACTTTTAAGGTGTTTTAATTTATGCCTTATTTCAAGTACATTCATATTATACTTATTTTTATTAATTTTAATTTTATTGAAACAAATCAGAACCTAATTATTGTATAAATTTACTTTTTACACTGGAATAAGGGACCATTCAATTAATACGTATTGAAAAGGGGAGGGGGGTTGAAAATTTCCCTATACTGTATTTGCATATGGTTGCGTATGGAGGGGGAGGGAGTTAAAGCTTCTCTTTTACCGTCCATACGCTTGTACGCTGAACATTTGCCTACTGAAGAAACAGCTCCCGTTTTCCGGAATATCTTTGAGGCATTACAATCAGAATGGGTTGAAATATAATCTCATTAAATTGACTTCTATCGCTACGTACATGGACATTCAACAATTCTTAATTCTTTCTGTTCTATTTTTAATAAAGAAATAAATAACTGTTTGTCAATCAAAATCCTAACTTTTATTCATAGTTACATTCACAATATACATAATTTGTACGTACAGGAGGGGGGTCACTTAAAAAGTATGGCTTAGTATGGTAGGGGTTAAAAATCTGCGATTTACTGCATACGTATTAATTGAATGGTCCCTAAGGATAATAAGTGAAGCTAAAACTCAGTTATTAAATGTAACACAATCATTGCATATAGGCCTACATGTACTTACATTCAAGTTTGTCACTTGCAAGAAGTTCCTGTAAATCGCATTTGTTTTATTCTGCAAAAATAAAAAAATATATAAACATTTATGTATTAAAATAATGTTCAAATGCATTATTGCCGGAAAACAAGTTTGATATACGTAATTTAACAGACATTCCTTTGATCACCCGCAACTAACAAAAAGTCAAGAATGAGGGTTTTGAACTATGATAACTTTCAGTTACATTTCAATTACATGTATATGTATAGTGCTTGGTAATTTTACAATCTTGAGTGTCCTTTGAACATGTCACTCATTCTAACTGCTATCACATTGTTGGACTCGTTAAAAATTTACAACAAGATTTCAAATTGCATAAATTTACCAATGAAACTCACCTAAATTTTCCAAAGGGTTTTGGTTTAGAAAAGAGAATTAACCTTCATCCTGGTCCTAAACTGGTTCATGCATTTGCATTAAAATTACCCCAAGCACATAAAAAACCATGTTTCTACTACCTTCATACCTCTAACAAAATGTAGAGTTGGTAAAGTTGTAATGAAAGTTTACTGTACATATTTATTTGAAAATAATTGTTAAAAAAAATACTATTTTAAAGTATTATTTGACTTCTTTTATTTATTAACATTAAAAATACAGGAATCAGAAATGAAAGTGGTGAACTGATCAATGAATGACTGGAAATTTGGAACATTGGCACATAAATATTTCACCCTGACAACAGAAAATTACGCGTGCAGGAAATTTCCAGTACCACCTAAAGTAAATCCGTGAGAAGATATTTACCTGGATTTACCTGGAACATAGGGTTATAAGCTTTAGCTTCTATACCGCTCTCAAACTATTTTGTTGTACTTAGCATGATTAGCAAGATGGCGTGAATTTGTGTTTACTCTAACAGTTGGAATTTAGACCAGATTTAAACTCATTCAGTGTTTTTGAATTCACAATACTTGATGGTAACATATTCCATTTGTCCACTACTCTTTGTGTGAATGAGTGAAGACGTTGTGTGGATATGTTATTAAGGTTGGATAAGTAAAGGCTTGGAATAATAAGAGCGTAGGTTAAGGTTACAAGTTACACAACACTACGTCTACAGCCTCACAGTCACAGACACTGACACTGACAGAGACACTGGCACGAACCACATTTTACAACCAAGTTAAAGACAATAGACTACTAAAGTAACAAGAGCCAAAAAAGGATTTCCAGTCTGTTCGAGTAATCATTAAATGACATACTCATCATTCATACTGAATCAAATACGATAAATAATTACTGTGCAATGTAAATTCAGATTTAGTGGGAACACTACACAGACACACGGTAATAATTTTTTATTGAGATTTGAATTGAAGTTGTGACTGACAATATCGCTGTTTTTGTGTGTATTGATTAACTGCATTGATGATTACTACTACAATTAGGAACATTTCCAACAGCTTATGTAGGCTAACTCTTAACTTATTTAAGAACAAAATCGTATGATGTCGGTTTCGACGTCTTTTGACCTTTATTTGAAGAAAGTTATACAAGCGACTGGAGGCTGCCATGTTGGAAGGTAAAGTACTGCAAAACACATTAACCTGTTCATCTGGATTATATTATGAGCTGCATATCGGTCAAGGGTTAACTTAATTTTGCATGTCACTTCATTTAAATTGATGGTTTTTCTTAAATTTGGAACAGTAAAGTCATTTAAGCAGATCATATCAGTACATTTGTAACAGATACCGATGTTGCACGATTCTAGTCGTGTTTGATTTATACTCTCGGTCATTTATCGATTTTGCTTCTGATAATAGGCCTATTACGAGATCAACAAATCTGACAACTCGTCACTCTCCTCGTACCTATTTTGTTATTTCATGCCACCTATGTTAGGTAACAGAAATATTACAAAAGTGTAACTGTCACGTTATATTTAAGAAGAAAGTGTTATCGTTCATACATGAAAGTTCTGTAGTGCTCGTGTAAACTCATCATCGTGTGTAATTTCATAATAATCGCAATCGTAATCGTACTGTTCGTCGTGGCTATAGGCAAGCGAGTAGATATCGCCGTCGATATCCTCCAAAAATAAACCTTACATCCATTTGACATTCGTTATCGATTCGTCATTGTTATGTTGCCAAAGATGACATGGAATTGTTCAATGCATTTAGGGAGATAATACAGTAAATATTGCCATTATTGGTCCAATGTAGGAGAGAGGTGCAGTGAGTGTTTTGTAGCATTAGCTGTTCCCAGCCAAGTGTAGTATTAAGTAAGGGTTGGATACCTGTTGCATTCGCTTGTTTTTCTGCTATCAGTCTGATGATGTCTGGACCTATTGTGTACAAGCTGTGTGATTTGAAGCAAGATTTAGTTGATGCTTGGAGATATGAATTTAATTATGAACAAGTGGAGGTTAGTATGTGAGACAGTGATGTACTAAAAATTGATGCAATCTTGTAAATGTAATGGCACATAGTGTTCAGCATAGAGTTCAGCTTGTTTCTTTAATCCCACCTGCTTAAATAGTTTTGAACTATTAATATTGATTGTTCATTTTGGAGATGTTTTCTTCTCTCTCTAAAGATGCTAAAATAGAGCAATATGAATATTCTTTATAGCATTGAGAAAATGGAACTTAAAGTTTTTCAAAAACACTTATAAATGTATGAACATATTAATTTAACATAAATGTTAACTTCATACTGTATTATTTTGAGCTCTATAATTTCTATATATATATTTTCTATATATTTACTGATGATTGGTGTACAATTTGAGATTAAAAAAATCTGTTCCTATGAAAACATATATCTCCCAAAAAACCAGGATTCCAGGATTTCTGTTAAATTGAAATTTATTGTCATGACAAAACATCCGTAGGCCTACCGGTACTTTGTCTTCTAATATTTCTTTCAGATTTTTAAAGGGGATATATTCAAAGATGGACCTGCAGCAGATGCTATTGTAAGTAAATAATTAACCATATTGTTAATACACATTAATATAATGCTTCTAGGACAATTGGCCCCCGGACAATTTTCAAAGAATGAAACCGCAAAAATTAAGCAAAAAAATTTTAAATTATATAATTTCATATTTTTATTTTAAATTAAATATTATTTACGACGAATGAATTTTAACATGCAATTAAGTTTAAAATATTAATTGTTTACAAAATCAAGTTGTTATAGTAGTCTTTACAATATATTAAATAGTAGCCTTAGTTAAAAAATCGATCAAAATAATAGTAGCCTACAGTTTATAAAGTCTAATCTTGCAAAGGTAGAATAAAGTTAGTGCACACTTACAACAATTTTAAATGTTTTTTGTTACATTTGTTCTGGTAAGAGCTGAGGTTTTAAAGTGTAAATATTTAAATAAAAATTCACTGGTTTTGACTTATTTTGAAAATAAGAATATTTATTAATTTTTGTGGGAGCCAATTGTCCGAGTGCCAATTGTCTGGAGCCAATTGTCTGGAGCAATTGTCCGTCCGGGTGCCAATTGTCCTGATATGTAATATAATATTATAAACACCATCTCAAAGTTATTCATCAGTGTTTTCTCCAAAAGCCCTACCACACTGGGCCTTGGGGATACTTTGCATATAACAAATTATGAAATGAAAACTTCGTCTACAAAGTAGCGAAAAACGCGGGTTCAGCGTCTTGACTGGAGTAAAAACACGGGTCTTTTTCGAAACCCAGAAGCACTCGACCGGTGGACAATTTGGAAGCAGTTAATTAAATTCAACTGAAAATGACATGTGATATCTACAGAAATAGGGATGGCTTAATTGTCACGACTACTTCTAGAAGGATCAGCAGTTATGCTAAAATTTATATTTATAAATATGGTTCCAAAACTTCTAAGAGAATACTAATAATGGACGGACATTATTTTTGACGTCTCGCAAGACGTTACCATATATATATCCCGTGAATATGTATGCTGTTCAGCGTCATACAGTATATTTTGTTGAGTTCATAAATGCAGGCATTCCAATGCAAATGTCGTCATCGATTTATTATAGTTTGAACTTCGTATTACTGTGACAAAATTACATTTTGCGCGTATTACTGTGACCAAATTATACCTTGTGCCCGTATTACGGAGACCATATTTCCTGTGACTCACCGGCGGATCCACGCCCCCTATTTTTTGCCGATCAAAGACAGTATTACTACATTTTTTCCTTTGCATATGAAACAATTAGCGAACAGCAATAGAAGGGCAGACTGGAAGACAATAAACTTAGCCTGCTTTTGCAGTGGCACTCCATCTTCATTACTACAAAATCATAACAATTTATTGAATTACCTGGAGGCTAGAAATCTAAGAGTACTGTATTGAGACTAAGTTTTTTAATGTAAAATCCAACCACAATGAGAGTAATTAATCTCATCTGATGATTGAAACTGTATTAAAATTTATAAGGTGAAACAGACAATGGACACTTAGGGTCCATGAACAGACGAATGAAGCAAACATTACATATATTAATAGGCCCTACCTCATTTCTTCATATAAAGTACCTTCTTTTGTAGAAAAACTGTCATCTTCATCGCATGAACTGCTTTCAATTTCCGGAATATATTCATCGTCACTTTTGTGGCCACTCTCGTCTCCACTATCCTTTGTATTTAATTTGAAGCGCTTCTTCTTCGAGGATGGGTGTGCCAATTTCCCTATGTAACGGGGACTACCCATAACTCCGACGTCCCATTACTCCGACGTCCCATTACTCCGACGTCCCAATACTCCGACAAGGGAATTATCAACAAGTCCAATAACTCCAACGTCCCAGTACTGCGACGTCCCAGTACTCCGACGTCCCATTACTCCGACGTCCCAATACTCCGACGTCCCAATACTCCGACAAGGGAATTATCAACAAGTCCCATTACTCCGACGTCCAGTTTGAAAGCAGATTATTTCCCACCAAACATAACTTTCTGTTTAGCACTGCCCAATGAGATTTTATATAGCGTGTCTTTTTTTTCAAGGTCTCCCCTGCGAATAGTTTTGGTTTTATGGATGGAGGAATTGATGCTGTTTATACTAGTCATTTTGGGCAACAGTTGTAAGTATTGATCGCCGATTATCGGTCTTCAACCTGGGATTTCTCAAACTATACGTTACATTTTATAGGTTTATCAAGCACATCTTACAAGCAAAAATCATTCAGCAACTTTAATGTACAGTATCACGTACGTTAATTATTAACAGTTATTAAATAACTGTCTTTGGATATTCGAAGTCTGTTTAAACAGGGATGGTGATGTCATATTTATCGTTTAATAAATGCAGATCTGAACGGCTCCAGCATGTCATTCAAGATGAATATGATGGTGAACTGCTTGTGGTGAGTTCGACGCTTTGATAAATCTGTGGCTTTTCCGCTTTATTTATCAATTTATTAAGGTACATAATCGATAAGTTAGTCTTAAAAAAACAGATTACCGATGCATATACATGCATATACATACACATATATATACATACCGGGTACATATGCATGCATATACAATTAAATTCATCACATTTTCAGGGCCAAGCAATAATTATACCAACATTTGAATATCACGATCCTCCACCAAAGTATGTTGCTGATAGTTCGGCCTGCAATGATGGTGGGTATATCAAGTTTCTAATATCTGCTCCTACCATGCGTGTTCCACTAGATGTGCGGGAAACGGTGAATTCATACCTCGCCTTGCGTGCTGTCATATTATCAGGTATTGATTAGTTATTACTTTCCGAGTACTAGTATGTGTAGTATTGAATTACTATCTCTGGAGAATGCGATAATAGTAACTGGCCGAGTAACTTGATAATCAAACCTGCCGTCATTTCTCGCGGAAATGAGGCGGAACTACCTTTGATAAGCTGCAAGTAATCCCTGAAGTAATACAGTATATTTGTTCTGTACTGCACATTTGACATATTTCAAAATTGCTGAAATGGGTTAATTATTAAACTAAGCCGACTTCATTTAACAAATGATTTAATCGGTGAAAAAGTACATTTATATATATATGTAACCGCTGAGCTACATTATGATGCAAGAACGAAAGTTTTTCACCTAAAATAATCCCTTATGGATAAATACGGTATTTCTGTCATTTTCAAATGTATTACATTCTAATATGTGGCAGTTCAAAAACACAATAAAGCTTACCAAGACGACCAAATAAAAAGCGTCCTTTGTCCCGGACTTGGAACAGCAATAGGATGTATGCCTCCAAAAAGATGTGCTCACCAGGTAATCAATATACAGTACTTGAAATGGAATTAAAAATTTCACGTCTAACTTGAAAAATGTTTGAGCCGTATTATGTATGTCCTCAATCATTATATATCGTTTTACAGATGAGAAAAGCTTTCGAGATTTTCGAATTAGGAAAACATAATAAAATACTGCATCCAAAACAATTAATGGAAGAACACTATGATCATGAAACCATGTCCAAGGTATTTAAACTCAGCCTTTTAGAGAATCAATTTTATGGGAATTCAATGCACAAACAGTAATCCGAAATCGAAACAAAAAAACTAAAGATAACTTAAAATGGAGCCTGAAAAACTCTTTATTGCAATAATTATTAGAGAAATTTTCTTTCAGTTTCCAATGTTGAACTAGTGCAATTTTAACCACCGGCAAATACCACAACCTATCTGTGATATGTGTGAAAGGGGCAAGAATCAACGTCTCAGTCAACCCAGAGATCATCCAGCAGTTGATTTTCACCCAACCGTGTTTATTTCATGTGTATTTTGAATAGCCGTCACATTCACTTTCATCAATAAGCCAGCTTTTCATTCTTATAAATAGAATTTGTAGAGGTTTTTGAGGTCTTTTTTGTTATACTTTTGTACATTTATATCGTCTTAGTGAATATTAAATTTCCGATATAAATTGCCACGTGATGTAGGGGGGGGGGGGGGGTTCGAGTATCATTGCAGCAGACTATTTGTTTTGGCGTTATAATTTTGTACACACCTCTACTAACAGTATATATTATGTACACTGCATTATTATTGGTTCCCTGGAGTGCATTACCTTTATATGTGTAGCCGCTAACTCTCTTCGATATCAATACATGTAATACGTGTACATCCTTCCGTGTTATGATCTAATACAAGATGTTTTTAGCCCACTTGGGTCTTTAGACCCAGCGGGCTATTGCATTCTACTTTTGTCCGTCGTATGTCCGTCTGTCC
>JAYJLZ010119111.1:0-15768 GCA_036873915.1 Tubulanus ruber | reverse complement strand
GCAGATTATTCCATAGAGATATAACTGGCTACTTACAGGAGCGCTCCTTACTCCTGACTTTCAACGACGGCCATCTTTCAGATGAAATCATACCAAAATTCCCCACAAAATAAAAAATATTAAACCCACTCAAAAAATCCCTTCGGTCTCCCCCACCTCACCGGTCGCTCGGAACGCCATCCCGTTGCCTTCTGCGGATACTGGACAGGCGATATTTCTAGAAGATATAACTTTTGACAAGCACATGCTAATTCCTAGCTAAGACCCAGCATGGAACATGTATTTTAGTTGCCTCTAACACACAGTTCAGTGATGTCCCTAGCTCAAAATATCTTTGAAAGTTTTTCCGACCAGCCATTTTCAAAAATGTTATTTTTGTTTTTCAATAATGTTCATTAGTCTGTTGTACATGTACTAACATTCTAAATCTTAGATCACACCATGAATTATGTTTCCTGTGTAAATGGTATAAACTACTAAATGATATTATATCTTTCAGCCACAAAAAGTGCATCCAATAATAGTGTTTGTTGTGTTATCGAGGACAATACAATTTCTTACAATTATAAATTTCATGGTCATAAAGCGGGATATGATGATGAAAATGCTGATGATGCTGATGATGCTGATACTGACAGAACTGATGTAAGTTCATATATACAGTATCTTTATCTAAAATAAAAGCGTTTCATAACATCTTAAGGCAGTCTATGAAACTAAGTAACGCACAGTTTTGCTGTCTCGTAATTAAAAGTCTCTAATCTCATAATTTTTATACAAGCATTTCTATGTCTGTAAATTTATGCTTAGTTATTATACATGTATTTCAAAGATCTTCTGAAAGCAAATTCTGCAATTTTTATTTAATTTTTGTATTAATTTATTCAATTTGAGGTTTTTAACCTACTACATGTATAGAATTTACCAGTATCCCCAGAAAACCGGCTGTGTATAAAATGTTAATTACATCTGTTTCTGTTTAACAAAGCTTAGAATTGACTAGAATTTAAGCACATGCGATTAGATTATAATTATTCAATTAAATCTAATTCTAAATATTCTTGTAGAGTATATTTTTCTTTATGTGTAACAAATGATGAAAAACTTAATATTCTGTTTAAAAATGTGATTTGTCGCTCAGCAAGCTTGGCCCACCATATATAGTGGTTGCAAAATGTCACTAGTCCTTGAATTGAATTGAACTTATTTGAACGAGCTTAATAACTTAATGTTTATGTGTACTTTATTAGTGTTTACAAAGCAAGTCTTTTTCCAATTAATACACTTGCAAAGTTTTATTTATGAGACTAACAATTTTGGCATTTCTTTAGTATAAACTTCGTGTTGTAATGGAATACGTCTTATTGATCATTGTAAAAAAGTTAAATTTTACCAATATCTATAGTTTTGGATATACATTCTGGAGAATAACGTACATAAATTGTCAATAACTTTCCTCGGCTTCGCAAGAATCATATGAATATAAATTCTATTTTCACGATAAGAAATCAAATTCCTTCGTCTTTAAATATTTTTCAAAATTACAAACTTGCGATATCAAATAAAATCGTTTACGATTATCTGGCCGACAGCGAATGAATCTTTCCGAACATACTTGCGGGTTCCTGGATAGAATTAACCGTACACGTCACTGTTGATGGCGTGGAAAACGCCTATTTCAATCAATAAGTCGCACTATTAAATATTAACGAAGTTGTGATAAACAAGTAGATGTATATTCATAGTTCGGAAAACATTCGTAACTGACTGACATGGTTATGGATTAACATGACTTGATTCATCATAAAATCTGAGCTTGGAATTGGTGAGTTTCAATTTAAAAGTTTATATCCGTATATTTTTAGAGTTTAATTATATTCCACCGATGTGGTGTGTCTGTGGTGTGTCTGTTTAATCATATACAAGGTTTATGATTTCATGTTGAATTTAACAACATATTTTGTAATTCTTAAAAATGTGATTAGTGAGCGCTTTACAAGAAACCTAACAATGTATCGAACACATTTATTCTATTTTTACGAGCTCACGCATTAAGACGATAGTTTATTCCCATTTCTCATAAAGAACATTGTGGGGGACGTATTGAGATTGAACACTATTTTATTCCTAAAGCGAATTCAAAAAAATTCAGAGATTTATAGATGAAAATCCCATCTTTTAAGATTGAAAAAATATGGAAAGCTCCGTTCTTCATTTTTATTAATTGTCGGTCCGCTATAGAACTTTTTTTAAGCTGACGATTTTGACGTAGGCAGCCGTCTGCCAAGGTCAGCCCCTTTTCAAAAAGCTTTATTTCTTTCTCTATTTCACTTGATTGACGGTGTAATGTCAAACTTGTGACTTTTTTATGTCGTCTCTCTGCCCAGTGTCTGTATCGGTGATTTATAATTATTAAATCGTGAACCAAGCATAGCGATACAAACGTATCTAAGGCAACCCTCGCGAAAGTCTGTCGATGATTTAATCATGAGGTATGCGTATGGTTCGATTGATTACTTGTGGATTCTCGACAGTGAAAGCTAGATCTGGTCTGGCCGGTGAGTCGACGAATTATTAATTGTTAATTTCTGTTCGATGTTCTTTTATCAATTTTCAGCGATAAATCAATCTTTTACTGGTAACTACTTTCGTATAACAACACAGAAAAATGAAATCAAATTTTATGTTTTACGATTGTTTATTATTTAATGACTATTATTATTTATTATTTAATAATCGTTATAAAAACATTATTATAACGATTATGTACATTTTTGTAATATATCTTTTTCTATAAAGAGACGACCATATTTTGAGTTGGGGCTTTAGGATTAAATTCGCCGAAACATTTTAATCCATAACACACCATTCCCTTTATGATTCAGGGGCCTGAAATTTTTTTATACTCCGTCTCAAAATCAAAATGATGTACAAGGAAATACGTCTATTACTTTATTGCTCGCAATATATAGAATATAGAATCTGGAAAGATAGAACTTGATTTATTGTGTGCCAGGTTTAGAATGTAATGAAGTGTTTTCTACCTTTTATTTATTTCCTTCTCTTGTAACTTTCTAATAATGCACTTGAACCTCATATAATTGTTAATATTTCAATTTATCTAACATCTTTTTTGAAGCAATTAAAATATCTTTTTTAAAAAAACATAAAAATTCCTATTATTATGTATTCACAGAGTACCGTTATGATGGAAAAAAAATAATCTTAAGAAATAAAATCTTGTGTATCGCACGTTTAACAGTTTGTAGCGCTTCCGGAAGAAACAACCGTTATAGCGCCATATAACATTAGTAAAGAGTATCAGTAATAATTAATGTTACTGGCCGCCTCTACAACCTGAATACTGACGCATTGTGGCAACATTATTCCGTCTTCAACTTATCTTACACTACCCGCTTAAATATCCGTAAATGTTCGAATTTGTACTTTATGAGAATATTTTCTCTCTTGCTTTGAACTTACACGATCATTTTAACAGACCTGTATTTCTGCTGATAATTTTCGTTGTCGTGTTTGGAATTAGATGCTAAGAAAACGGATGAATATGTCATCAAGTCACGACATTGCCCTTTTGTAAGAGTAAATTGGAAAATTAAAATGGACACATTAATCTGTGCTGCATCATCGTCTATCGACTGATATCGGATAATATGTCGATCAATATTTATTGATCCAATTTATGTACTTCATAAAAAAGGATATGTTCTCCATTTAGATTTTGAGGTTTTTCCGTCACAATGGATATAAATCAAACTTGCCAAGCGCATGTTAGGATATTAAAAACTGAAACTTCATGGGAAAGTATTTGGTGCGAGGCGGAAATCCGTTTTGATATAAAATATTTAAAACTCATGAAACCAGTATTCAATTTAATCAATAAAATAAAGATAACGTACATTATCACAAAAAAATATTACAATTAAAACTCCTGGATCTATCTAGATTTTTTGAAAACGTGTAAATGTTTGAGAGGCTTGATTTTTCGGAGTACCCGTGTAACATTGTGCTATTTGATGGACCATGTGGTTTAGTAATCGTCTCTGGATATCTCCAGTACGGTTACCGTGTTTTTCGCTGTTATACATAAGTTTGTTAGGTTGATATGGCAACATAGTACTTAAAACACTGATGTATGTTGTTGAAAAATACTATTGGAGATTACGATCAATATCGAAACGTAATTAACTTTCCTGAAAACTGCTGGCAATAATTACTAGCAAGGCTTTTTTGTTATAAATAAATTTTTTGCTTACTCTGACTAATTACAGCTTTAATTAGCTTGGTTTATAATTAAAAATGATTAAAAGTTGCATACTTATATTTATCCCTTTAGGTTTAATTATAACTCGAAAATAGACAAAATTTGAAATTACAGTTGTATAGTATTTTATAATACGACCTATAACTTTTAAGGATTAAATCAGTGATTGAAAAGTGTTCAAAAGTGTAAGCCTTATGTAATGTTATATAATTTCTTCTGATGAAGATAATAAAAACTATAAGCGACAGATTAAGCTTTTCTAATAAAGGTGGTTACCCGGTAGTCTGAAAGTTGTATCTACATTTTTACTGTTACCAGAGGAAAACGGCTTTCAATAACTTAGACGATGTAATATTTTACTTTTTTGTCAAGGTTCCATATTTGATAATCGCTCTGTGGCATATGTAAATGTTTGTTTTTTGCAACTTTGTATTTCTAATTTCGCCAATTTAAAACGTACTTGTATTTTCCTTAGTTTAAATAATTTGTGATTTTTTTTAGACTAAATTTCAAATATTTACCGTATGTCTTTTCAGCCGAAATGGCACTTTGTTTGATTCTGTTAATGATCCTGGCTGAACGATCGTTAGCTGTAGTTATTGTTGATCTGGTGGAAACGGGCATAACAGTGAAAGAGGGCGATCAATTTCAAATAAAAATACGCAAAACTGGTGTCCCAGAAAGTGAGGTTTTCGTTGTTGTTAAAGTAAGTTTTTTTTCAAATTTCAGTTGCATGTATAACTCAACTGTGTTGTTAAATATTACTATTCGTGACTCTAAAGAGAAGCGTGCAACCATGTGTCCAAAACACTTTAATTTTTGAAACTCACTTAATCTGCTGAAGTTACATAACCGGTGACATAAATAACCATCAAAAATAGACTTTGTAATGTCTCAGTCAAATTTGTGGAATTTTATCGGCTATTTAATATCAGCGCTTTGATGTCTGATCAGAACTCGCCGTAATCGTTTATGAAATCAAAATAAGGGTTGTTAAGGGTCTTATTACTTTCAGTTGTCAGGGTCTACGTCAACGAATGATTTTGTGAGCACTAGCCAGCCATATGTTTTCAATGCGGGAAATACTGAAACAGAGGTTTCAGTTACGTTCACAACGACAAATGATGATAACCCGGAAGTGGCTGAGACGTTTATATTTGCACTGCAAGTTACAAAAGGCCTGGCCGTTATTGGTAATGTTCCTTCAGTGAAAGTAATTATACTCGCAAATGATGATGCGTTTGGTGTTTTCAACTTTGATGTGGTATGTATCTACATTTCTGAGAGATATTTTATTTAGATAGATTTAAAAACAGCATGTGACATTTCAAAAGATTGCATTCCAATAGATCTTAGAAAATCTATAACAATCCAATTTTTGCGTTTAAGTTTTAATGTATTTGAATTTAATTCCAGCCATCACCAGTTATTGTGCTCGAACCCAAAGGACCACTTGCATCGGAAATTTCATTACCCATTGAACGTACCGGGGGACAATTCGGAAAAGTACAGCTCAATTTTGAGGTAAATAATTATAGATTTAACTGAGCCTACTCATAATAAAATGATATTATGATCGATTTATGTTCCAAAGACTAAAAATAAAATTAGCAAAAAACCGTCTATTGTATTCATTTGTAATTGATTGTATTCTTTATAGGTGACACGTACATCAGATGGCTTTGGTCCAGTCAGTGACGATATTACGCCAAACACAGGAGGAATTGTTTTTACCAATTTAGAGAAAAAAAAGTCGCTAATTCTAAGAATACAACCAGATAATGTGAGTTTTACATATAAGTTACAATGAAATTAATGTATTCAATGATGTTATGTATCTGTTAAATACTGCAACCATATCAAAATTACTTAAAAATATTAGAGTATATAATGACTTCTGTTTAATGTCCCGAAAGGATATAAACTGCAGTCTGTTGTATTGGTTATAATTAAATGTTATTCGGGACCCAGGCAGAGATAATTGATAGCGAAAGCTCTTATCATACCACAAAAATTAGAATTTAATCTGTTTAAATTAAGTACTGTTGAACAGAAAGAACTAAATTTTGAAAACCAAGGATAATTACTCTCGTAATACATAAAATTTAACCTCAAAGTTTCCTCTCAATAATTTGTCGCTGTTATGGTATTATAAATCGTTATCTTTGCCTTTCTTTCAACAGATTCCTGAAGGAAATGAGACATTCTCCGTTGTTTTAACACTTGGATCGCAGGGAGCTCGTATTGAGAAGTCAGTTGCCGAGTTTATTATTCTTAATAATGATGCACCTATCCGTTTTGCACAGGTAAAAATATTAATATATTGTTGCTTTGACTTTTTATAAGCTTTTTTTTTTATGAAAAATTTAAACAATTCTAAAATCAATACTTCATCTTAAATTATTTTTTAATTCAGATTTACAGCAGGGTATCATTTTTTTAATATAATAGTTGATATAAACTGTTGATAATATATTTTCAATATGTTGAGTTGTTATAAGTTGAATCTCTAGTTCAAATGATAAAAAACCTCTTGGTATGCAGCTTAGCTGTAGATATGGTATTTTTTCATGCTGATTTACAAAGTATCTTCATAATTTCTAAATCAAATTGTTGATAATATATTGTCTGTGAAATTTTGGAATCAGAGTTGCGAGTCTCTAGTTCAAATGAAAATGCTCCCCATGTACGTGGTGTACTGAAATGTAAACTTCCTTATTTTTATAGAGCAACTATATAGTGAATGAAGGGCCAAATGATCCATTTCAACTCGATATCACTGTCTATAGAGGTTTATCCCCCGACGGTGTGACATTAATTGGGCCAGCTGATGACAAAGTAACTGTTAACTACTTTGTACTTTCTGGCTCAGCCAAGTATGGAAAAGACTTTGTTGCTCCAAATGGTACCGTAAGATTTGATGCAGGGGATAGAAGACAGAACATTCAAGTTTACATACAGGCAGATATTCTTCCAGAAAATTCCGAACAATTTACGATTTCCTTAGACGACCCAGATGGTGATGCGGTTTTAGCCAGTCCCTCTCTGGCTAAAGTAAACATAAACCCAAATGATGATCATAATGGTATATTGATGTTAAAATCCGCCAGTTTTAAGAATCCTGTTGTTAGAATTAATGAGGATGATACAGCAAAATTTGTGGCATTTACAGTTGAGCGGAAAGGCGGTTCATTCGGTAATATATCAGTCCAGTGGGAAATCATAGCGGTTCCCACTGCCAAAATTACTGATGTATCCCCTACCAGTGGCTCTGTTAATTTTCTGCAAGGTGAAAAGGAAAAGGCCGTTACATTGAACATCGTACAAGATAATGAACCGGAACCTGCGGAGACATTTACGATGATGCTGTTGAATAAAACTGTAACTGGTGGCACCAGGGTTGAACAACCCTCTTATAGTACCTTGATAATTGAAGATAGTGATTTAATGTATGGTTCAATTGAATTCACTGATGTAGACCAACAGAAGCTTTCCAGTGTAAGTGAATTTTGACAGTTTGGTTTAAAAATGTCAACACCAGAATTAACACATATTTAGAATGTGTATATCTTTTGATCAAACTTTTCTTTAAAACGTTTCTTGATTGACTTCTTTTTCGCAGAAATCGGATCCACGCTTTGTTGAAGTGTCTTTACAGAGAACAGGAGGACTCACTGGGATTGTTAAAGCAAATATATCAGTTTCTTACAACTCAACTTCGGTAAATACAGTTACTATTGAAGGTATGTTGAATCAGTCTTATTGTTGTAATGCTCAAGTAAAAATGAATTGAATTAACCTGAGTTGAAGCTCCATTATATATAACATGTATTCTTGTTTTATACTGCAATGTGTTAAAAATCTTTTCTAATATAGTTGGGACCTTTTTTTATAGATTTTGTGCTATGTAAATGTAGAAAATATTTACCATAATTCTGCCCTAAAAATTCTGTTGAAATGGTTTTCCGATGTATAGAACGGTTCAGAAAGGGTTAATGCAAGGGATTTGACTGGGATTATTACATGTTATGAGACATTTTGTTGTTGTTTAATTCTTACTAATTCCAAGTTGTCAGTTATTTCCTTGTTGAATCTTTCCAAATTCACTACTGGTAACATGCAAATTCTTGTCTTTGCATTTTAGATATTTTAGATGGTAGTCATGATGCAAGTGTTGTGTTTGATCCACAAACTTCAAAGAAGACTCTCAAAATACCTATCAAGTTGACTGCTTTTCTAAGTTTAGATTCATACTTTACATTCTCAATTCTATCGGTCATGCTTAGTACAGGTAATTATACAAATTTATCAGAATTATTCTGATATCATTTTACCAGGAAACAAAAAGTTTAAAAAAATGACTACTGAACATGTATGATTTTTTTATAATATTTTGTCATTCCTGATATTTTCTTGAAGCTGCTACATTTTTATGTAAATCTGCGTCTTGCCCATTTGCATATTCCTTAAGGTCTTTCTCTGTATTGTCATTCTTGATGTTTGTAGTAATAGATGTTGGTCCATTCAATAGCCCAACAGTAGGCGCTGCATCTAGCGTTAAAATAGTTGTTACAGCTACCGATGCGAATGGAGAAATTGGATTTGAAAGCATCAAAGATGTAACTGTTGATGAGCCAGCTGACAATCCTCTGCCAGTAGGTGTCATTCTCTTGAAATATTATACGTTATTAAAATAATTTGTATTCAATTCACTGTATGTCTTTTTGAAATTAGGAGTTTTTCATTAACTGTTCAAATATCTGTTTATTTTCATTTGGAAATAAGTCATATGAAAAGCTTCAGGTAAAAATGTGTCATTTTTGTTATTTACTTGATTTTCTTTCATTAAAGATTAAACTGAAAATCACACGTTCTGGGACAAATGGAGACTCTATTATTTCATGGGTAATTCAACCAACTGGTGCAAATAAGGCTTCAGTGACTGCTGGTGATACAAGTGCTATTTCTGGCAGTGCATCGCTTATCACTGGTAATTTTCATTTTTACATCTGAGTGCAGTGAAAACTGTCCAAAACCGAAACTTGAATAAACCGGAATTCTCTATAAACCGAAAGCAATGGTTGGTCCCGAATCTTGAATATACCGAAGCTTCTCTATTCTGTAAACCGAAATGGTTTTCCAGTCCCGAATCTCCATTAGCATGTAGTTTCATGTTGTCCAAACCGAAAATTTTAGTCGCTTTGTTTGAACGACAACAATCATCCCATTGATATTTTGATAAGGCAATGTAACACCCCATTGATAATTGCCCCATTGATAATGCAATGTCCTTTGTTTTGTGATTTGTTTGATGTCCTAGGTTTCGTGTGATATTTTTTAGTGCTTTTTGAGTAAATGCAAAATGTGATTATAAAAGCAATCTTTTATTGCTGAGATATCATTCATCACTTGACTGATTAAAAACTAACAACATATGGTCATTTTTAATAAACCGAAATTTTGTGCAAACCGAACTTTGTCCACCGTCTCTGTAGGCTTCGGTTTGGACAGGTTTCACTGAACTTCAAAGATATTTTAATTCAAGACTACCATATATGAAATAGCAAAAGTATTATAATTTTATCTAAGTTACCATAGATCAACTTGCATTATTGTGTTTTGAGAAGTCTCTTGGTTGTATGTTTGTTTTAGGTCAACAGCAAACCATCATTAATATTGCTATAATGCCTGATAACGTACCAGAAACCGATGAAGAGTTTTATGTAGTTTTAACATCAGCAGTGCCTTCAGATATTCAGAAACTCCGTGTTGGGTTCACTAAAGTTAAAATAGTCATCCGTGAGAATGATAATCCAGGCGGCACATTTGAATTTGGGCCAACAATGAAAGACAGCTATTCTATTCAGGTATGAATTTTTATGCAAATTCTCATTTTATTTACCATAAACAATTTTGTTTATCTCATATTAAAAAGTTTTTGTACATGTAGTATGTGTCAGTACGATTTTAGCCAAATGTCAGCATAATTTTTTATCATAAAGAGTTTTTGACTAATTTATATGACTCCATGACAACAACTGTATCTACTATCATCATCCCACATCCCAAATTTGAGTATATTCTAACCAGGTCATTGTTGTTCTAAAGGTCCCTTAATTATGGACTTCAGAGCTTGAAGACTTTAACCGCAAATAAATTTATTTAACCAGAATTTTCATCAACTCATACCAGCTATATTTCTTAATAGAAATCTTTGGTTTTTGAATAAGATGCTGCAACTGAACTACATTTTATAATAAGAATAAAATATAAAGTTCTCATTCACAATGATCAAAAATATCTATTTTTAGCCCACTAGAGTTGACAGGCAGCCATTTTGATGGTCTAATTTGACCAAAATCGTCTTTTTTCGACCCCTTGCAAACAAATCCTTATCTGTTTGTAGGAAGGGTTAACTCCTATACGTGTCAGCGTCGTGAGAACTGGAGGAGCACTAATAACCCAGTCTGTTTTCTATGGAATGTCTCCCAATGGTAAAAATGACTTCTATGGTGGAAGTAATGTTCTGGTGTTCGAGCCTGGCGAGACAATAAAAAATGATTCTACAATTTTACCTGTAGATGATCATTTGCCAGAGGTTAGTGAATATTGTTAAGTATACGGTATATTTAAATGATGAATTTTAAAATTCAGCATTCAATGTTGTTTCAATTAAATTTTTATTCAGATCTATTATTCCATCTTAAATCGAAGTTAGAAATTTATTGCATTTTGTCTATTTTTTTTCAAAAGGATTAATAGGTTTATCAAATTATGATCTAATTTTTAAAATCTGCATATAGAAAAAGGTTTTCATTTGCAATGAATAATTTCTCAAAACCAATATTGTGAATCATATTTTGTAAAAATTGTATACTCATTTGACGCAAATAAACATTTATTTAATTACTTGGTTACTTGCTTACTTTCTTAATTTGAGTATCTTAATATGATTCTGTCGAAAAGAAAAATGTGATGTAAGTTGAGAAAATGAAGTTTATCAGATAAGATCATGTCCTTTTCAGCGGGAAGAATTTTTTATCTTAAAACTACAAACATATGGCAGGACCCCAGCAAAGATCGGTGTTAGATCTTCCATAAATGTAACACTAGAACCAAGTGATGATCCACATGGGATTTTACAATTTGATCCCTCGCTCCAGTCCATAACTATAGGTATGTTTCTATTCGGGTAGAAAGTAGATGTGTTTATGGCTTTGGTTCTAGTAGCTTTTTAAGTTGGTACAATTGGAGCAACATTCCATTGATGTGTTCTCAAAATTTAGCCATTGATATATAAAATTATGTATTTATATTTTACAGATGAGAGTAAAGAATCAAGTACTGGTGTTGCAGAGATACCAGTTGTTCGAATTGGTGGTACATTTGGTCAGGTGACTTGTCAGTGGTCGCTTATAAATCATACCAGCAACGATTTGACACCTACAGATGGATCAGTTCTGTTTTTGGATAAACAAGAGAAAGCGTTAATATCTATACAGAGTGTGCCCGATCAGGTATTCCTAATATATTGATTATTGACATTACTGGTGCAGTCTTGGAATTTATATAGTAGCTGCCAATTTCTGAAAATTTAATTTTTCTTTATTAGCTTATCAGATGCTAATATTATTGTGCATGACCAAGTGGTTTTTTTCCTATGTTATGTTGTGTATTATTCTATTAAGTTTTCATGTTTTTATTTTTAGCTCCCGGATCCTAATAAAATACACATCGTGACCTTGGTTGGTGCCTCTGGAGGTGCCAAACTGGGTGGCCGCATAGCTTTTCCTATTATGGTACGCCAGAACGATCATGCAGTGTATTTCAAAGGTGTGCTATTTTTACATATCATATTTTATATTGAAAGGATATTTGTATTTGCTAGGAGCTGGAGCAAGCACCCCAGAAAATAGCATTTGATGATTTGCAGTCTCCTGAACTAAACTTGCAAAGATTATTTTTTTGCCATTTAACTTTTTGTAATGTTACATACAAGTTTAAATTTTTATTGATAATCACCACAACAATGTTACACACAAGAGTTATAATACAGATTGTAATACAGTACTTATCATTCTTTACAAACTTTTTATATAACAAATATTTTAATTGATAATAAATTTTCAGAGCCGTATAACGTGATGGTAGATGAACCAGGTGTGGTAGCTTTAACAATAGCACGAGATGGAAATACAACCAGTGAGGCTTCTGTCGGCATTAAAACAGTTGATGAAACGGCAAACTCCAAAAGTTTAGATTATGTGACGATTGAAAACACTATTGTTAACTTTGGTGTTGGGGAAAATGAAAAAATTGTCAACGTAACTATTCTTGATGATCAGGAACCAGAAGGTCGAGAAAATGTTATTGTCGATTTGTTCAATCCTGTTGGTGATTTAGTTCTGTATGGTGTTAAAAGAGCTGTGGTAACAATTCTACCAAATGATGTGTCTGCTGGCAGTTTTAAATTTGCTTCTCCGTTTTCCGTTCGTACAAATGAAGGAATTCCTGCCACATTCAAGTAAGTTATAATTACGCTGAAATTGTATGCCTATAAACAGCTCAAAATGTTATTATTACACTTATATCAAACTTAATTATGATTCTGGTGATGTTGAATTTTAATTTTATATGCAACATGAAATAATAAATAAAATATCTGGTAACAACTGGTTTCTGGTACGTTATCATTTATACTAATTTCGGTACCATAAATTTGTTTTGCCTTTTTTTTTCATTCCCATTATTTTCGTCTATAATCAGATAATTATATGGTGAACTATAAATTCTTTTAGATTTATATATTTTAAAATGATTTAATTGTTCAACTTTACTTCCAGTGTTATTCGAGAAGGTGGGAAATATGGAGCAGTAAACGTTTCATATTCTATCAATTATAACAACACTGTACCTTTAAATCTCGACACAGTTGATTTCCCTGTTATTTCTGGATCTGTGATGTTTTCATCTGGACAGGAACTTGCTGCATTAAATATTATTCCAACCAAAGATGGAGTTCCAGAATTCCAGGAAACTTTCACAATACGTCTCGAAAATACAACAGGTTAGGCACGTACTGCAAATCTGCAACTGTGTGTATATATTTACCTATAAACCTCATTTTTGAGGAGGGGTCATTCTGTCCAGAGCTGCCAACCGTCCTGATTTCGCCGGGACATTCACGGCTTGAAGAGAATTTTCACGAATCCCGATAATCATCAAATTGTCCCGGTCATTAATAAAATTAGTTTTTAAAAGTTATATTTTATATTTTGGTAAATGCCATTACACACTCACCTACAAAAAAATAACTTATTTTTTTAGGTTTGGAGTTCAATGGGTTAATATTAGTATTTATTTTGTACGAAGTTTATATGGCTTTTAGGACCAAAGATTTTACATTGTTTGCTTTATTTGGTGATTTTTCGTCTGTCCCTGACAAGTAGTGATTTGTCCCTGACAACTCCAAACAATGTCCCTGAGTGATTTTTTTTGGGTTGGCAGCTCTGTTCTGTCGCATAGTCTGTTGATTGATACCATGTAATATTTCCTCAAAAACCGTGGTATAACTGATAAATATTTCTCTAAATTTCTAGTAATTGGAGAATCCGACCAATCTCTTGCTGCTCTATCAACACAAGAACTCACCGCAAAACTTATCATAGATGAAAATGACGATCCTAAAGGTGTGCTTGGCTTTACAACTCTGTCACATGAGTTATCTGTGGCCGAAGACTTTTACTCTGCTGCAGAATCTGTCGCTAACTTTACCGTGAAACGAGACAAAGGACTTTATGGTTCCATTCAGGCTGTATGGATGATATTTTCTAATGCTGGATCACACTTGCCTGCAATGTACGATTTGTTGTTCTTGTGTTCATCATCAAACATGCTCCAATCCGTCCCCAAAAAGGCAAGACTTGGTACTGGCACAGTTGTAAAATACTTCAATGGTTCTAAAGGTTTGTAGAAAAGTTGTATACTCCAAATGTTGAAGTTTTCAATAATTTATGACATTCAGGCAGATTTAATTTCCCATTTATATTTTTTTGATGTGTCATAAGACGTAAGGATATAATTTTACAATACAAATTGTTAAAGCGTTATTTGATGCGATGGATACTGAGTGGCTGTGCTCTTCGTCATCAAAAATGATGAATAATGTCAATGACATATATATCAAACATTATGTGCATAAATGTGTATGCTATTGGTCTATGAAATTGTAAATGTGCATTTTGTATTTAATACTATCGAGATTATTAAATTTTCTTGTTACTCGCTGCTATAAAAAGAAATAAGAAATGGTGGTGTTTTTATCTAATTTCTAATTGTTGGTATCTTTTGTCATTTTTAACAGAGTCATATTGTTCAGTTCCTGTTGAAAACCAGCCTGATGCGGTTGAGATGTCAAACAGTTTCTCAGTCAGTGTCTGGGTTCAGCCTACAGCACAAACTAACGGCTACATAGTGGCGAAGGTTGGTCTCAAGCAGATGTTCTACGGGATGAAATTGAAAACGACGGATAAAAACATGATCGTAGAATTTGCATACGTAGTAAAGGGAAATCAGGTATGCACATGGTCATTGTATGCTTAGAAAAACAAATAAAAATAATAATAAGGCCTAGATGGAATTTATTTAACGACGTTTGGTAAGCGCCGAAGAGGCATTACAACTTCACGTCGAGTGACACACCTAACCTTAATAATGATGCATCGCTGTGCGACAGATTATTACAAAAACGTAGTGAGAGCTGCTTGTTTAGTGGTGTGAATAGGGAAGACCATCTACATCAGAGCATGGCCTCGCTGTGATTCAGCAGGTTTAGGGCTGTTGGTCGTTGCTATTCATTTATTTTTAAAGTTTAAGATTGTGGTTTATGGTTTATATGATTTGAGGGTGCAGACATAGAAATTGAACAGGGTGGTACTGGTTGAGATGGCCTGGCGCGAACACTATGAAAATAGTCATTGATTTCATTTATTTTATTTATTTTTGTAATTTTAAGATATTGTAATGTTCCTAAATGATTAATGATTATTTTTGTGTACAAATAGTTTTGATATTTTTTCCAGAAGATCCAAGTTGCAGCATTTACTGCAACAAAGTCAATTATTGATAAAAAGTGGCATAACATAATATTGACTATTGGTGATGGTGTTGGATCTTTATATGTCGATGCAGTTAAAATAAGCACCAGGTAGGTAGATGTGCCATGCCACTCAAATTCTTCACACACCAGAAATCCTTCCAATATAAATGATGTCAGGCTTTTATATTATAAAATCATTAAATGTTCTATTACAAAGTTCTTAAATTAAAAAATACATGGCTTATTGTTTTTGCTTGTCACCACCTGTAAAATCAGTAGTTAGCATTAAGTATTTATGTAGTATGGTTATAGCTTTTATAAAACTATAAAATTTTCAATTTTAATCATATCACGTTGTGCCAACCAGTTTGTTGCCTTTTAAACAGAA
>JAYJLZ010119000.1:0-15783 GCA_036873915.1 Tubulanus ruber | reverse complement strand
AACCCAGATTTTCACCCTAAAAATCAAACTCGACTTATACGCCGGCCTAAGATAAAAGCTAGATTTTAAGGCCTAAATATTGAATTCGACTTATACGCAGGGTCGACTTATACGCCGGAAACTACGGTATTATTATATTGTTGTAGATCCATTATACTGTACTCAACAGTATAAGTAAGTCACTAGGGTAAGGAGTAGGGGAGAGGGAGCACATTGAACATACCCAGAAAATTTGTTATATTTATGCTCATGGCTTCCATGATAATAAAGATAGAACAAATTCCCTTTAACATATATTATAGAGTAATATGTTGTCCAACACCTAGAATGATTTTAAGAAGCTGCCCTTATCTATAAAATATCTAGGTCAGTTGAAAAAAAAATTATTTCAACATGGGTATCAAATTGAAGGTCTTTGAACTCCAGCATGGAGCTGATTTTTATCCAATTGACAGACAAATATATTGAAAGATAAATGGGCATGTCTTATGTCTGGTCTAATTATCAAGCCATCGAAACAAGGACCTTTGACCGCTAGCCACTACTCTAACATGGCTCCTCTATGTTATTAACTTTTAAAACTTTGGTTATTCCAAAATTATGTATTTTAACTCAATGAAATTTCTTATATCGTGTTTGAAAGGCGGCGAGAAATGATAAAATATTCCATAAGACTTGCCTGGCTTTTTTACCTAGTGTCTTTTTACCCTTTTTCAGGGATGTCATTAATATTATAAACAGCGATTCTGGCTCCATAACCGACTCCTGCATCATTATTATTGACCTGCGAGCACAGCAGGTGCTACACCCTTGGAGGGAATCTGGGGAAATTTTATGAAAATTGCTGCAATTTTAAGCCCTCTGAGCGATTCTGTGAGTGTTTCATGCATCTACGTTTTTTGGAAAGCCTTTTCTGTTAACCGCAAAATACATCAGGATAACTGGCGATAATTCGCCGCTGCCGGCTATTAATGACATCCCTGCTTTTTGACTGAGCGTCCGCCCCGAGAAATTTTTTTGAAAATTAGATGCAAGGAGAATGGTTTTCCCAGCTTTTAGCCACTAATTTCCTGCATAAAAATTATCTAATTTTACAGTTGGTTGGCCTCAAATGTCAGATGAATAAAACTTCTGTCCTGCGAGACGACAAAAACTGATGCCATATTTATTAAAAAATGTCTGGCTTAATGACAACTTGGGTGCCTTTTAATAAGAAATTTGCAGCGTGATGGATGCCCTTTTTTAATTTTTCCCTTAGAAAGTGCCCTTTTTGAAAAAAAATATCATGCCAGACGACAAAACTGGTGCCTTTTTTAGACAAAATATAAATTTCTCAAGCTGAAATAATAATATAAATAACATTTTATTTTGAAGGGCATTTAATTTATTTTGTCTGCCTTCCAAACTTCCAGGATCTGCGCCTGGCCCCGTAGCCTGCGTATATTCAATTGTAAGCAAAATTTGTGCGTTGTATCATGCGAGACAGACAAGTCCTAGTGGATATTTATAACATAAAGGGGCTGTCCATAAAGTATGTAGGCTACACCCTTTAGTTTAGAAAAGCGTACGAAAACGTCCTTCCAACTCCGTCAACAAACAAGTTCCACTGAGTGAGTCACTGTAAGTGTAGTAGCTTCACGTCGATCCATCAACGACGATCTGAAATACTGGTAGGTTTTAAACTTTTCGTCATTTGTCACGAACCGAACAGTGTCGTGTTTGATATGTTTGGAAAGGTCGTTTTCTAAGGAAAATCAAGTAAATTTCACATGGTGGTTCAACCTACCTCAATATGACTTAAAACAGATTCGATAGGAGAAAAAGTTACGTTGAAGATACCACCAACGTTTCGGTGACTCAGAGATACCTGAAGGTTACGTGGAGAACTTAATAAAACCAAGCAAGTCCCGTCGGTGGTGTGCGCCTATTATTACAAAAACACTTTAGTTTATATGTTTCAAACTGAAAGGGTAACTGCAGGTAAATTGGGTGAACGTTGAACATGCCTTTTGTTCGGGCCTGTTTTGGAGAACAATGCTATCATCCACTGCAGGTGTGCTCTGAATGATAGCATTGCAGGTGTGCAGACAAAAATACTTCTGTCTTTATGTCGTAGACCACCATGGAGGTACAATCTAGTTTGTACCTCCATGGTCTGACAGTCTCAAGTTTGTCTGTTTGACCCTGAATCGGAATAACGCGCTTCAGCTTTATAGAAAATTTTACATGGTACCCCGCGGAATACCACAGACTTAATGGCGCTACTGCAGTTTCGCACGTATTCGCAAAATTAAGTTATTTTCAGTCAGATTAACTAATTAGTGCCTAAAAACAATAAAAAAAATATTTTCAACTCCAAAAAATTTTTTTTTTCAATTTTTAATAATTTTTCAAAGATCGACAATTTTACGTGAAAGTTGGCTATACGTCGTAACTTTTGTTAGTACACACTTGATGCTAATTACCGCAAATAACCGTCATTCACTATTTATGTATTTGTGATGAAAAACATTAAATTAAATACGGTATATAAATTAAGTATCTAATTTTAAAATTTAAAAAGTAATAAACTACAAATGATTTTATTAAAATAAATAATTAACAAATAAATTATTTATTTATTATTTTGTAATAATTTTATTAATAATTAATTACGAATTAGAAAGTAATTTACTAATTAGTAACAAACTATTTACTAATAAATATTTTTCGGTTTTTCATAATGTTTTTCATTTTATGAAATTTTACAATGTTAATTGCAATTAATTGGTGTTGAATAATTAATAAGAAATCGATTAATTTTATAATTTTAGAGTTACTATATCTTAATTTGTAATTATCAACTAAAAAGTTTCTGAAGCGCTTTTGATAATTAAAATAATTATATGAAAATAAATCGTTAATTACTAATTAACCGCTTTGTTAACTCATTGTATACATTAGCGCATGATTGCGACGATCTAAGCTGCAGCAGTAACACAACAGCGCTTCAGTGCGCGCTGTGTGTATAGCAGCGTGCTCCCCATGACGCATAGAGGCGACAGCCAGTTCGTCCCTGATTTTTAAGAAGGAAGGCTTGTGATTGGATGAAGTTTTATAATTTCTCTGAAAGGAGGAGGGTCTTCTGTACTGAAATAACCAATTATATATATGGGTCACCATCTAAGAAATACGAGTATTTTTAGATTTAAAATCAAAGAGACTACAGCTCAGTTGTAAACATATATAAACAAATTCACTTCTATTGAAAACAGCGCATACTATACAACACATTACACAGCATCATGGATATGTCTAGCGATTCCGATTTAGATAATTTAGATCTTGATGATTTTGTGACTGGAGCTGACCATTACAATATTGGAAATAATAGTGACATTTGCGTCTCAAGTCAGAGTGATAGTGACATAACTTTTCATGAAGATATTTCAACTTATAAAAAATTACACTACCAAATGCATAAGGTTTTTCTCTACAACTTAGTAATACATTATTTTTTTATGAGAACGATAGTTTCTGTGATAATTTGGATTTAGTATGATAAGTTTGTTTATCTGTGATAGCAGTAAGTGCGCTGCATCACATCTCGGGATAGCAGTGTTGCGCGTATACACAGCTGCAGCTATACTACTGTTACACAGTGTTTATCTCCCAGGTACAATGAGTTAATTAATTTACCAGTTGTATGTGGTAATTAGTAATTCAAAATAGGACTTGAAACCCGACAATAAAAATGGCGTGTTCTCGTACGTATCGATCGATAGCCTCTAGGCCTAACGTTTTATCATTTTAACAAAAAAATTATTAAAAATTCAAAAAAATTTTTTGGAGTTGAAAATATTTTTTTTATTGTTTTTAGGCCTTAATAACTTAATTTTGCGAATATGTGCGAAACTGCAGTAGCGCCGACTTAATTTCTGGTATCCCGACCATAAATTTGGTATCCCCGGGATACCGCCAATTTTGGTCCCTGTACATGTATCTAAAATGAAAGTGTATGGATTTACGTAATCCCCCTCCCCCAATCAATACGTACATACTAAATGGGTTTAAATTTCATTTTATTCAAATTTCAATACATTTGATTAAGTTCCTGAAATATGATTTACTTTGGTCTCTCTTGTGTTTACAATGCAAATACAGGGTTGCACCTTGGCCGTCAAGTTTTCGACAATATTTTATATAAATTATAAAAATCCCTACTTGATGATTTTTTTTCATCACTTCTGATGAGAATCAAGGCATTTTATGGCCTTATGTATGTTTCGATTTGGTAAAACTATTAAAGAAAATTAAAGTTGAAGTATCCCATTTAATGATTATAAAGTCTAACAAAACTATTTAACCCGTGACTTGGTCTTGGTCGTCTTGGAATGAATCGGTCTTTTAACAATTCAATATGGACGTCGTGCAATGAATGAAACTTTGTATTTAAATAGCTGAATAGATGTCATGTCATGAGTCTCAGTTTTTTTAATTTTCACCAACTTAGAATTTTCAGTTCAAAATTCTAACAAAAATGTTTTAATATTTTTTTAAACTTGCTTAATAATTTGGGTAATTCTCAAATATCTTCATTGGAACATACTAGGGTATGATGTTGGTAGAGTTGTAGATAAAGGGATTGAATTTTACAATGGTAACTACATCAAAAGCTGTTTATTGGCTCTGAATTGCCATATTTAAAATCTCTAGTAAATGCTGCTGGTAATGTAAATTTGACAAGTAAAAAAAGCTGCAGTTCCTCTATTCTTTTTTGCTAATAAAGGCAATTCAATTAACAAGAGTTTGATTCAAAGGTAAACAGGCATCAAATTCCTCAAATTTTTTACCTAATTCTTGTAAGCTTTCCTTTAATCGGTGTAACCGTGACAAAAAGCAAACCAATTGATACATAAATTATACCGTACCTTAAATAAGGTATATTTTCAAAACCTCAGAAGAGACATCTAGAAAGAAACACTGGATGTTCCTTGTGTCCGTTTTATCCACCTGACCTTATTCCTAGTTGTACTCACTTGCATTCAAGCAGTTTTATAGCTTAACTTAAGACAGGTTGTCAGTTGTTAATTTTATACAATCTCTTTGTTATTTTGGAAAATAATTCTAGAATTAAAGCTAAATGGCTCTCTTCTGTTGAAAACTTGCTGATTGCTTACAAAAAACTTGCCGAGGGTCTGGGTTTCCCAAATTCAATCCCTGTAGATAGATATGATTTTTACCGAATACCAGTATATACACATGTACTTGTTTCTTTGCAGAATAAACCAGTATATTGGTGTTATTGGCAATACGTTACTGGAAGGAACAGAAATCATGGAAAACTTTATCATAAATGAAAATGATTGGGTTATTGTTAAGAAGCAATGTAATTTGAAAGCATTTCAAGTGAAGGCAGGGCGGTAATTGTTTTATTTGTGAATTTGTTACTCCCCGCTTTCCGAAAAAAGTGGTGAGCTATTGTATACCGTTCGCCGTCCATCAGTCTGTCAGTCTGTCCGAAAGTGATATCTCCTCCTAGCCCTTGTGTAAGGTACTCATCCACTTATGTGAACAACACCCTTAGAATTTTGATCTAAATTTTGCCACTAAGGGTGTGATATGTGTAAACAAAATCGCCACTTTTGTCGATTTTCCAGGATTCAGGCAGTACCCCCAGCATAATAAGTAAGCGCATTCGCATGCAAAAATTCGGGCCATTCCCATGTGGGCTTGGATGTCCATGGGCCACTTGTTTAATCCTATATAATAATACACAGTTTGGCTGGACTTAACTACCATTTAGATTCTACCAGATGAGCTGGGATTTGGCCTGTAGATGTATCATGGGGTGGTCTCGGGGACTGGGGGGTTCGTTTTTTCATAAAGGAACCTACATTTTGGTAGGAACCGTTTTTTTGTTTTTAACCAATAACTTTTCTATTCTATAACAATCATATTCGACAAGCAATTTGTATCTGCCAGATTAGCGCAGTGGTAGCGCAGTGGTAGCGCAGTGGTAGCGCGTCTGACTCCGGCATAGCAGATCCGTGTTCGAAACTCTGCCAGTGCAAACTATTTCTATTTATTTTCATTTCTTGGGACATAGAAGATGCTGTGTTCGAATCTCTACCGGTGCAAACTAATATATTATTTTTATTATTATCTTCATTTATTGTCTAATATTAAGGTGTTTTTCATAATTATAATTTTAATATTCCAAATCTATAATTAATACTGTAGTTGCATGGCATATTATTACACTTCGCACGGGTGTGGCGTGGAATATTATTACACTTCGCACGGGTAGTGGTCTGGACTATTATTACACTTCGCATGGGTAGTGGGGTGAAATATATAAAAATAGTGGTCTGGAATATTATTACACTTCGCACCGGGTAGTTGCGTGAAATATTATTACACTGACTTCGCACGGGTAGTGGCGTGGAATATTATTACACTTCGCTCCGTCCTTCGCAGGGGTACTCAGCTAGTATTAAATAATTGTATGATAAGTCGGGGTACATTTTGATAAAGTTTTTCAAACAGGCTTTATAAAAAAACATACCCCGGCCTGACTATTTCAAAATGAAATCATTTTCCTATAGAATGATAGTCAGCAATAGAACGAAGAGATTTTTGACTCTTTCTTTTTTATATTTTAATTCAAGTCAAGTTTGGTTTGAAAAGTTGAAGTTTAAATTTGATGGAGCAATTGGTCATCCATATGGTAGCCAATTCAAAATATGTCGTGGTACTTTAGAGAAACATTCTATTCAAGAAACGGAACAAATTTCTCATGAAACACAAGGTATGAGGCATATATTCTCTGTATTTTAATAGGTGCATTTCCTCATTGCAAATATTTATAAAGAAAACTATAATATGGAAAGAAGCTCATCACAAAATCCTGCAGTAGAGTAAGGATGGGAGTTGTTTTTTACTAACTGCCAGTAACATTTTGCCAAAAAATCTCGAAGACATTTTTCGCGTCTTACTGTTTTACACTACTATACTTTTGTTATCATTCAGAAAAGGCATAGTAAGAAGACAATATATCTTTATAATAAAAATTTGCAGATGATATTGGTGACAATAGACATCTCATTGACTGTGAATCCAATCAGAAACTTTCTAATACTGAAATCCAGACAATGCAGCAAAAAGGAATAGATGGAAAGGTAAGTATACTGTCACTCGCCTCATCTAACAAGTTGATACTGCACCTCATATGTGTACAGACCAGTACATGTAATTTAACTACCAGGTAACCAACTGTTAAAGAATAAGTATAGTTAACTATTGTTATATCTCTTTCAGGAAATTATAGAAAAGCTTATAGAAAATAGTGAAACATTTGAGAATAAGACAGAATATTCCAAACAGAAATATATAAATAAAAAAAAGCAAAAGTAAGAATCATCCATTTTAATTAAACAAATGATATATTTGTACTGCACATTGTAATCTTTGAAACTTTATCTTAATGTTAGCATTATTTATTACAAAGTTATTGTAATCATTCTCTGTGAAATTGTAGTTAGTTTTTATTAGTTATGAATAATAGTTATAATATATTTAAGCTCTAGGATATTATTTTTCAGTGATTGTTTAATGATAAAGCTGATAAAATAAAGTTCAAAAATAACTTAAATAACCAGTTTTACACTCTGTTATAGATTTACAGCAGTAATTTCTATCAACAAGCCGACTTTAAGACAACTGTGTGTGATGCATTTCAACAAAAGCAAACCAAAAATATGGTGAGTTTTTATAAAAATATAACAGACACCTTGTTATCTTTTTTTCATGATGGACTGACCCTCATCATTTAACAGAAGTGCCAGAGATTAATAAGCCATGCTAAAGTTATAGCGTATGTCTTTAATTTACATGTATATAATGGAAAGATGCAATAAATGTATTTATATAAATCTTCCTTTATTATAGTTATATGAGATTAGATTGTTTAGCACAAATTTTAACACAGGCAAATATCAGGAGTGGTGCTAATGTTATGGTTGTTGAATCTTGTGCTGGCATGGTGCTTGGATCAGTTTTACAAAGACTGGGAGGTATGACTTAATTAATTTTTCGGTTGGTGATACATGCCGATCTACATATATTCAGTGTTAATACCTGCATATAATGCACACTTTTATACTACAAAATATAGGTTAATTTTTGGGGGTGCTGTACAGGTTTTTAAGAACTTGGAGCAAGGAAGATGTTCAGGACCAGGAACGGGAGACTTCGGCTCATAAGTAATAAGCTTAAAGATTATTGATCAAGGGATAATTTACTATCTGCTTTTGAGCATTTATTATCTGAAACAAATGACATTCGTTTTATTAATTTTACATTTTGTCTTTTACTATAACCCGGCGATAATGATTTAGCTCCATAGTTAGTATTTTAAGTAAATAAACATTTGAAATTTCCTGACAAAAAAATTAGGGGTTGTCAAAGTGATATATGCAGAAATTCGACTTATATTACTGCATTGCAACAATGCAGTGGACATAATCAGTAAAATGAAAGATTTTCGTGGACGGCCAAAGAGTTGAGGGATATACTGTAATACTCATGATCACTATGCGCAAAAGCAAAACTCTATATGATGATTTGATCAACTCAGAAATGAGGGTGCACATGATACAAGGGAACATTTTTATTTCTAAAAACTTTGGCTTGATCAGTAGTGCATTATTTGCAAGCATTTACAGCAATCTACACATGTATAAATAATGAAAAGCAAATGATTAAATAACAAAATTACCATTACCATTACCAAATTACCTCTTTTTTTCAGACAGTGGTAAAATTATTGATTTTCATAATGGAACCACACGAACAAGGTATGGTTCATGAATTATTGTAAACCTATATTTGTAAAAGCACATCAAATACACAGCTATTCTTCAACACTATTGATCTATTACTGATCTATTACTGTACCATGCAATATATTGAATTGACACTGTTCATTTATATTTTACCACATTAGAATTTTGTGATACCACTAATTATTATGATAACCTGTATCAAACTTAAATATTTAATTAATTGAAATGTATCTGAAGCACCTGGAAACATCCCAGCTGCAGAAATTGACTACTTATAAACTATTCATATTATTTAACTGAAATATTGACAAATTTTTGGGGCAGATATAAGTAATAAGTAAACCACAGTAAGTAACAGGGGTTCAGTGCTTTAAGTTTTTAAATGAAACGTTTAACATTTCACTACATTTGTGTTCTAAACAATCACCCGACGAAGCCTTTTTATAGAGCATGTTTTAATGATATTGTTTATTTCAGGGTAATGGAGGGACTGCCTTTTACAAAGGAATTTATCAACAAACATGTCCTCAGTTTGTCTCTGCAACATGTTGAAACTTTAAATTTGGGTAAAATGTTGCCAGATACAACTCCTGTACATGTTAGTATCTTTAATAATTGGCTACTTAAAACTAGACATGCATTAATTATATTTTCCATACACTTTCAGGATTTTCAAACATATGAAAAAAAGAGCTACTCTTAGCTTATGAGACTGCTGTAGAGACTTGTTTTTATGTACCATAGTTTCATAAGCATTGATTAACTCAAAAGTTGATACTGCATCACCATAGTTCAAAATACTTCTATATAGATAATTTACATTGAATGGATGAGACATTATAGTTATTGTTGGAATTAATTGGTTTCATAAAATTTGGAAAAGTTCAGTATGAGGCTTTATCCTAAAATTGCGGGTGTGATTTGAATGTAATATATTAACATTTTATATTAGAATATGGAGGAATATTCAAATATTGAATGTGACCACACAATGCCAAATGAAAAAGAAACGGATAATTTATCCTGCGTTGGAGATAAAGATAAATCTTTAAAACGTAAATTGACCCAAGATGAATTAGAAACTATTGTGGATAGGAAACAAAAACGAATAGAACAAATAAACTCTACAATGGAGTTCATAAGAAGTAACCCTATGGATAGGTAGGTTACCTATTTGTTAGCTTTCATGGGTTTATTTTATATCGTTTAATAATCGAAGATTCAATTAAATTTTCCATTTTTTCTAATTTTATCATACACCTTGTACTTTAATATTTCATGTGTTGCTTAATCATTTTTATAAATCTTTGCTATTTCTGCATGGAATTTAAAATAACTACAGGTCTGCAAACCTTAATTTCTTGAATTGATTTAGTTGCAATGAGTTATTAAAATGTTTTTTTAGGTCAATTAAAAATTGCAAGTGGGCACTTAATATCTTTTATGATCAATTTCTGTCTTGAAAATTCTTGATACAAGTGTACTACTAAAGTACTCTATGTCAGTGATTGTGCCCCTTTGTGACCATATCTTGTTTCACACTACTAACTGGTTATATTAATATTCTTTAATTTATTTAAAAACAGCCTCATAGTTGCTACAAAGTTTGACCCAACTCCTATTGTTCTGAAGCTTCTGCAGTTTCTAAAACCATCAAGACCTATTGCAGTTTATTGTCAGTTTAAAGAGGTGAGTTAAAGTTATTTTAAAACAATTTGCTTTTGTTTCATATGTAAATTTTTTTCACACAGCCCAAATCTTTATAAAAATGAATATTACTGGTAATATTATTATTTATCTAAAGTTATTTTGATAAACCGTCAGCAGATATATATGATTAACTTGTTTTTTCTTCTATTTCTTTCAGCCATTAATGCAGTGTTTTATGAAGTTAAAAGAAATTGGGGGTGTTGTTTTCCTTCGGCTGTCAGAAACTTGGTTGAGAGAATATCAGGTAAAAATTTTTCACTTGTAAGGTCTTTTTTTACAGATTTTGGTCCATGTCTTTGATATTCAGTATGGATAAAAACCTACCCAACATACATCTGCCTACTAAAAATTGGGGCATTCAGATTCAAGATGGCCGCCCAGTGGCTTCCTTTATACTCAAAAATTTGCTATTTTTGACCATTTTCCAAGTGGACGTCAACCCTAGTTGCCTTGTTAAGACTTTATGTCGGATTTCTCAGCAACATTATTCTTCTAAAAAAACGAGGTTTTCAAATGTAGTTTAACATCTGGAACTACTCGTAGTTTAATTTTCATTTTCCAGACATCTTAAAATTAAACACAGGTAATGATCGTTGATATTTATTAATAAAAACTTGAAGACTATAGTTGGTGGGCTCCATCTCAATAAATTGTCTCCATATTATATCATCGGTGATCAGATAAAATTTTCGAGAGTGCAATTGCAATCATTAATGCTGGATAGATACATTGTCCTGACATCCAACTTAAAGCTTTGAATTTGTACTAAAACTAATTTTTGGACCATGGAATTGGGTACTAAATAAACGATACGACTTATTTTGACATGAGTGATTATTGTCGGAAGCGTGGTCAAATATCCGTATATAGTTATCGATTACATATAACAGTACCCCCATACTGCATGATTCAACCTATCAGCATTTAGCATGTGCATGTGTAGCCGCGAGACGGAAATAAAGTCAGTATTCATTTACAGTCTATATAGAAACAACGTGTTTTGTTACTTTGCTTACGCTCTCTCTAACTCAGTAGTCCTCTATCGGTTATCTATTTCAAGAACCTGTCTTTCTAAGTGTGGCTCTGCTCACAATTATACGAGTTATACATTGAGTTTACAATGTTTCTACCCAGGATATATATGCAAGTCAAGCATTCTAGCATAAATTAACAGTTTTTGGCAGTTATTGGTGGAGATTTTCTACAGTATTACTTTTACTTAGATCTGAACTATATTGGGTGAAGGATACCGGTAGGCCCCCTACATCTCGATCTTACATTAACATACTTTGTCATTTCTGAAAATTGTTTGATTGTGGTTGCTTAGTCTGTCAAGAAAAATGCTGGGTCTTGCATAACTTCAAATAAGGTATACCGTACGGTAAAAAATTCCATAGGTAAAAATGTCAGAAACTGTAAAATACCGGTACCTAGTTAGAACTGCCAGTCCAAATATTTGTATCTATTTTTTGTCCCCCGCCTGCTCCGCAACCCCGGGCGGGGGATTTAGTATCCGCGTCCGTCCGTCCTTCCGTCTGACCCCTGTGCTTGCGATCGCGTTATGTCGAGTACAAATGATAGTACAATCGTGATATTTTGTAGGAAGGTTGTCCATAAAGAGAAGATGCACCCTATTCGTTTGGGGTCAAAAGGTTAAAGGTCAAGCTGTTTTGGCTTTGGGTCTTTCAGGGAGTTGGAAGAGAGATCACACGAAGCAGTCCAACCTTGTGGTCGGCGGGGGACGTATCGATATTTTCTTGTTATTTATTGCTTTGATCTTTATAAGGGACACAAACTGTCCCAGCCTCTTGTTCTCAACGGATCAATAGGTTAATAGTAATTTATAATCTATTTATTATTGCATTGATCTACTTGACGTCTTCTCACAGGCCCGTACGCACACCCCTTCAATGGCAATTCAGTCCCACCTCCAGGCCCGTAGGCAAGTTCCGCTTAATTGTCTTCCTCGTATTTTTTACTTGTATTTAAAGTATTTACTCGACAGTTTACGGTCAGTTAAGTTCAATGAAATCAGTACCACTTATATTATCGGTCAAAACACAGAAACTGTACATTTATTTCAGTTCTCCAATAATTTGAATGTGGAAATTTATTTTTTTAACACCTCGTTACTGTAACACCGCATTTCTCGTGGTCCTGTATTGGCATAAAAAAGGACGTCCACCACGCCGCAAATTTATAAAAACGGCCCAATTTCTCGCTGTTTTGATCCCGAATTTCTCTCAAATGTTGGTACCTCCCCAAAAAATCCATCTATATATTTTTTTCATTTTTAGGGATGAAATAAGTGGCTAAGAGCTGGGAAAACAATTCAATTGACATCTTATTTTCAAAAATTTCTGAGCGAGGGCCGCCACTCTCCCCCCCCCCGCTATTAGCTTCGAAATTTTTGAAATGGCAGAAATATCAGTCTGGCCAGACTAACCTATGCAAGAAACGTTCATTTTTAATTTATACTGGGTGTACTATGAATCAATGATAAGACACCAGCTGATTTTGCGAGTTTGGACTGAAAATGTGTAGCCTACTTTGGTCGGACTGATTCCAAAAATTTTATTTTGTATTTTTTGCAACTAGGAAATACATGGTACAGAGTGGACAGTTATCCGGATTTATCCGGAATTCCGGATTTTTGTGTTCGTCAATGACAATTCCGGATTTGGCCTATTCATTGACGATCATAGTTTTACCTGTTAATCTGCTCCTCAGAACTCGGGAAACCCCATTTCCCGGCACCAAATTTCAAAAAAATTCTGGGGGAGGACCACCAAACCCCCCCGTCTGTGCCGCCAATAACGGTGATACTGAATATGTTAAAAATATATTTCCGGATTTTTCATCATAATGACCTTGCCACTCTGGTGGTATCTCATTCCCAGATGCCAGGAAAGCGCATATAAGCACTTTAATTCTCCAATCTTCGTGGGGGAGGGCTGCAAACTTCGAGCCTTCGACGCTCTTAGTGTGAGGGCTTTTTATAGAGGATGCACCCCTCAATCCTAAAATCCTCCCTGGTTGGAATATATCACTTTAGTTCCACATTTTTTAAAAACGCACCTCCCCACATAAAAGTCTGGGTACGGGCCTGTCTCATCTACTCAGTAATTATAAATTAGAAAGGCATATTAGGGGAGTTGCAAGTGCGGCCTAATAAAATTCTAAAATGTTTATAGAACCATTTCCAATCATTTTTTGAGAAATGGACATTATTATTACTAGTATCAAAAATGTATTTTTGCTAGTACCGGTATATAATTGAGGTTCTTTGTATTATAGATCCTTCCACAGAGAACACATCCTGAAATAAACATGAGTGGAGGAAGTGGATATTTATTAACTGGCATTACTGTCTTGAATGATTAGTCCAATAAAGATGTTTATATAAGTTTATAACAATTTCTTTTACACATTCATTTATTTTTTAAATAAAACACACGTTGCCATGGGCACATGGTTCCTACCATAATTAGTAGCTTTGCAGAACTTCGAAGTTGTTGGAATTTGTCCTTCTGAGATAGACAAGTGGCTTTTTAATGGCTACATGACAGTTAACTCCGCATACCTCGGATCCTGCGTGACCAGGCTAATTATCCGAGGTAAGCGAATTCCGAGGTAGTCGATGGTGGAGTTTGACCACTCGAACGACATCTGCGGGGAGAGTAAATATAGCTTCTATTAGCAGGTCGCACACCTCGCGATTTCATGCATCGATTGCGCAGGGAGGTGATATCACCTCCCTGGTTTGCGACAGAGAATCTTAGCAAAATCGGCTGGTGTGCGTCAGCTGACGATCTGATATTTACAGACAGAAAATCGGTTTAGACAAAATCTTATATATCTGGAATGCAGGGGCGGATCTAGGGGGGGTCACAGGGATCAAGTGACCCCCCTTTCACTTTAAAGTGCCCCTCCGAAAATCAGGCAAAAAATATATAAGCCCATTTTCGTAAAGATGGAAGTGATTTAAAGAGAAAAAACCTCCAGAACGCTCCAAATAACACCAATTTTCAAAAATTTTCTGTGAGAGGACTTCTACATTGACAGTAGAACAGTAACACTCGCGACACATGCCGAGGGTTTGCTTCACTAACTTAAAGTGCCCTTTTAAATTTTAGTGACCCTGCCCTCTTTTACCCCTAGATCCGCCCCTGGCATGCTAGATATTTTGCAAAAAATCTCTTGCGACAAAACCAAGATCTTAATCGATCTTCTCGTCTGCGCGTCGTAGTTAAGATTTAAAATCTTAAAGATATATCGCGAGGTGTGTGGCCTGCTATAGGACTACACTTGCGTTCTAATGGCTACCGGTACGAAACGATCGTTACCGTCTAGTATCGCGCGTTATCGCCAAATTGTACGTACAGAGGATCGTCGGATATGCGAGGTAGCGAAAAACTAGCGATTAATGTAAATGAATATTCAGTGTTCCAGTGAAATACCGCCGAGCTAAACGATTATCCGACCAAGGCGACTCAGAGCAACGGATGATTTTTTCATTGAAAATGAATTACCAGAGAAAAATTTTAATAATCCAAGGCAATCGCACTCCGTGGTATGCGGTGTCTGATACTTTGCCAAGGTATGAAAACTATGTACCGGTACCGTAATTTTAAATATTTAATTCTAGTATGAGAATAATTTATCACGAATGATAAGATAATCGTCAAGGTTTGTTAGATCTTGAAACAGTTTGCAAAGAGTTTAATTTAACTAACAGAGTGTTTAAAACAAAAAAACAATTTCTCAACAAAATGTCCATGTGTCGTGTGTGAGTTGCTATGTACACTTAAAAAAATCAAAGGTTAGACAAGCCGCTTTAAGGGTGTAGATGAGTTGTTAGTAAGAGATATCCGAGCACTCAAGGTTACTTCATGGATCCCAAACAAAATTGAGATACCGCGATACATGGGTAGATGTTAATTTGTATAACCAAGCTGTCGACATCCGGTCTCTCTAAATAACTAAGCGTAGAGTTAGGGTAAGGGTTAGGGAAGGGTTATAGGGTTAGGGTATGGTTAAATATTAAGTATTACCTATTAACCGTACCCTTACCCTAAACCTAACCCTACACTAACTCAAATTTCGCTATTTAATAGAGCGAGCGCCATCTAGCGCCGTCTATCATAATCCTTACGGTTGACGGTATATCCAGGGATGAAAAGTCACCTTTTACCTTGACCTTTGTATTAATAAATATCAAAAGTGAGTTAGGGTAAGGGTTAGGGTA
>JAYJLZ010118778.1:0-12540 GCA_036873915.1 Tubulanus ruber | reverse complement strand
AGTGTATGAAAGCGTCTGTGATGGATGAGATATTTATTACGGCTATAGAAGTCTTAATTGATAAAACTGTTCCCTGATTATAGGGTGGTACTCTTACTTATGGAGTTATTGGAGATGACGATGCTGACACATACTTTACAGTTGACAAACTTGGAACTGTTCGTGTGAAGTCGAATTTAGTCAGTGGTAACAAGCTTGTGTACAGGGTAAGCTGCACAAAATGTTAGAGTATTTCATGGCTTTATCTTTGTAAGGTATGTCTTGCCATTAAAATACATATTTGGAGTGCAAATTTAGCAGATATATTATGCCAAGTTTATTATTGTGGTATTTTTGTTATTTTTTTAATGGTTTAGATATCTTTAATGTAAATTCACATTAACATATTCTCTTAGGTTCGTATTCAAGTATTAGATAATGGACAGCCACCATGTCGATCGACTGCCTATGTAGATGTGACTGTAAAACGCAATTTTCACAGCCCTTCATTCAATGCAACACAGTATCAAGCTACTATCTTGGAAACATTTGACATCAAGAATAGTGTTGTTAGTGTTTATGCAACCGACTCAGATGTAAAGGTAAATTAGATGATTTTATCATCACATATATGCCGGTACATGTATACTTTATTTATACACACGTTTTGCCTAAATCATCACCAACTATATTATAGACATGTTTTTTTATTAAAAGGACCCTTTTAACAAAGTGACGTTTGCCTTCGCAACTTCTTCGCCATTTCAAGACAGATTTTCAATAGATAGTATCAGTGGACAAATTTTCCTGAAGCAATCACTTCTAGGGACAACAGAAACTAGGTTTCAGGTAAGTTTTTAATTCAAGAATTACGGTAATATTTAATGTGAACCACAAAAACATAGTGTGAAACTTCTCTAAACTGTCGCCTCTTAAAACCCTTTCTGGTATATCAGTTGAAATTAAAAGTCCCGGCTAATATGTATTAAAATGTGTACAAATACAACTCTGGCAAAACCGTCAACCCTTGGAACGGCATTCCGGCAGCTATTTGTAGATCTTTGTAGGTTAAATCGTTTAGCTTTCCCCTCAATATACCGGCTCTTCATTTGTAGATAACCAAGCGCTTATTTAATTGTTATATAAATCAATATAAGTTGGTCAATCACAAAACGTGTCAGAACCCAAGCTTAATTAGGTGTTGACAAAGTAGTGACAACTGTTTATTATCAGTTTGTGTAAATATATGCTGTTATGAATTTAATGTAGAAATAGTTACCATATTGAAGAATAATAAATGTAAAATATTTTAAGATAAGGAAATTTATGTCTTTGTATTACAAGTTGTGTGTGAGGAAATATCATATATTTGTGCATTTAACATGCAAAATTTTTTTTTACTCACTTCCATGGTAGCATGAAGATTTGAAATATAAACCGGTACAAAAATAAACATTGAAAGAAAGAAGCTCAAGTTGAAATTTTCATGGATTTACAAAATACAAGCACCCTTCAAAACCGGCGGTTTTAGTTGAAGGTTTAGAGGAGTTTCACTGTAATAGAAAAATCTTTAAACATCACTGTCTATAGTTATATATTTCGACAATATTTCTTGTAGATGTCAGTTTTCGGCAAAGATGGTGGTGGCTCGGCGTCAAGTAATATACCTGTAGTTGTTATTGTTATAAGAAACCGTGCACCAACTTTCGTCCCTGGCACAAATGAGAACATTCAGATTGATGAAACAAAACAAATTAATGACCCGCTTATCAATCTACAAGCCGTCGATCCAAACACTGCTGTATGTATTATTTTTATCATAAACTGTATCCATTTGCAGTTCTTCCATGCAACATAATCCTTTTCATGGAATAAACATGTTATTAATAATCTTTAGAAGTACGGTATATACATGACTTTATAGGAATTATAATTAATGATAAATATAACAGAATAGGTTAAGGTAAATAAGATGCATATTTATTTGTTTAATGTATGGAGAATAATTCATATTTAAATACCTTTATGCGTTATGTAATGATTACATTTTTTTTATAACTTCATATTGATCATAACATTTTTTTAATTTACTAATAAATCTTGAGTAAACGTTTACTTATAAAATTCTAACCAGTTTCAATTTGATGAAATTTAATTCAATGTAATTTATATACATTCAAAAATAGGCAATAATACTGTTAAAAATTATTAATTTTCAGGTTGAATCTCCATTTAATGTATTGCAATATGATTTACTAGAAAATAGTCCAGCAACTGAATACTTCTCAATAGATAACAATGGTCTCATCAAAGTTAAGAAGAGTCTTGTTGGTGAACCATCTACAAAACTACAGGTTAGTAAAACTTGCACATTTTGAATTAAAAAGAGGAATTTGGTTGCATGTGTGTGATCTGTTCTGTTAAATTAAACAACCATATAATATTATATATATGTTTCAGCAGAAAAACTTCTGCTTATGTTTTCTGGTGCTAATTTTCAATATAAACCAAGTAGAACATGTTGAGTTTGCAATTTGAGATGATTTGATGATATTTATCCATGGATATAGATAATAACCATAGTTGGCCATGGCCATGAGATAATATTTTTTTGTCCTCAGCAAAAAGCTTCTAATTCTGTGCTAGAAATTTTAAGAGAGATAAAGTTAACTGAGTTAAATATATTTACTTTATTACTTTCATAAAAATGGCGAAAATTACTACGTAGAACGTTATTTAGAATTAAGTTACATGCATATGTAATATGTATTTTTCTCTATTAGAGATAAATATAATAAGAGTAACTATACAGGTGAATGAATATATACCTGTATTTATAGGTCATATAAATGACCAGATTTGTTATCTATATTCCAATTAGCTCTGGGCAAGAGTTCGCGACGGAGGAACTCCACGATTACAGGATACAGTTTTGATTTATATCACACTCTCACATAATCTGCAGTTCCCAAAATTTGTTTCTACAACGCCGATTAATCGTGAACTGCTTGAAACTCAAACGCTAGGTGTCTCTGTTGATAAAGTCACTGCTAATGATGAAGATAAAAATGTATGTATTGATTGTTATTGGTGTTATATCATTATTCATAGTGCAACAGGATCAAACTGCCAATATTAATTCTGTCACATAAAATAGTTTCTTGCATTCTTATTATTATTTTATCATTCAAGTTTTCATAAAGAAGTGTATTTTCAGTATTTAGAAATATTGCAATTGCATTACAAATTTGAAAATTGAAACAAGCATACATATTTCATGTTTATTATCAGTATACATGAATCAATGACTAAAATAACAGTGCATGAAGTATTAATATTTTGATTTTGCTGTTCTGCTTAGAAACCGCACAATGAAGTACGGTACAGGATCATTAATCCAAGTGCAAATTCGCAGACTTACATGCAAGTAAATGAAATCACTGGTGATATATCTGCTAAGAACTCCCTGAAAAATGCACCGGACAGGATGACTGTAAGTAATAAGATTACTTAGCAGTACCTTCTAAACTTTAGAATACATTACATATGGTAATACATTGTAATAGAAAATCCTGGCATTTACCGTAGTCTGATTCATTTGTTCTAATTTGACATTGTCCCTTTGTAGTTCTCCGTACAAGCATATGACCTTGGATCACCATCGAAAACATCTTTGTCTGTTGTTCCTGTGACGATCACTGTGATAAAAAATAGTAACACACCATATTTTGTTAATCATCCGTACAAGGCAGATATATTCGTCAACCAGCAACAGGGAATAAAGTTTCTTCCAGATGTTTTTGCCAAAGATGCTGATACCAAAGTAAGTGATAAACACAATTTTTGTTGCTCTTAGATTTATCACTGAATTCTTTAATCTGAGAAGCTATTTGTTTTTGAATTTAAAGTTATTTATTCAATTACTGTAACAGATGAAGAAATAATAAATTTTATTTTCTAGGCACCATATAATGATGTGCAGTTGTCGATTGTTGGTGATGGAGATGTGGAGAAATTCTTCCAGCTTGCGACTAGTGGAGCTAATGGAGCAGCTAATGGCGCTATCTCGGTCAAAGATTCTAGTGCCCTTTTGAAGGATTCGAGGACTAGTTTTATTGTGAGTCACTATTTTGTGATTTCTAGTTTATAAAGAAGTTTATTGATACAGCGAAACTCGTAAATACCGAGCCTCGATAAAACTGGTAGTCTGTATTTATCTGCCAAATTTAATTAATATTCAAATTTCGAATATGTTTCCCAAATACATAATTACCCTTTCTTAACTGAGATGTGTCTTTCTGTTTTTGAAAAGTTTATTTGAAATAGTGTATTTAGTTACTGCTGCTTGTTGTTGTACAGTATGAAAGTTGTTTTTTAGTTATTTTGTGCTTTGTTGAATATGTTGCAAATAAAATTCATTCTAGATGCGAATCTTGGCTAAAGATGGAGGGACTCCTGCTAAAACTGCTGTTACAACTGTTGATATTACAGTCAATCGTAATCTTCACATACCAACTATCAATACAACTGGAGTGTTAAAGTTAACAATTCCTGAAACTAGGCCGCCCGGATACCATGTTGTTACTGTGGAAGCTACAGATGCTGACAAAGTATGCACATGAAATATGCTTTGCAGTGTTCTCAAAGTTCAAAATTTTAATCATAGTTAATTAGAATTTCCGTAATGGTGGGCATTGAACACGGGTGTCATTTGTAAATGAAGTACCGGTAGAGGCTTATAGGATGTAACAGTTGAATTTTAGTGATTGGAGAAAACTTTAAACGCATGGCGAATTGGCGTTGTTAGGCTAATGCCTACTTAAAAATCACGCGATTTGGCTTTTGCAAGTGATTGAATTTATGTAGAGCTTTAGCAAAACACCATTATTAATTATCAGAAAAACTTTCATTCCTCTTATGACCTTCTTATACTTTAAGTAAAAGTATTTTTTACTCAAGGATATTATTAGAATTTATTAATTGTTTTAAATTTATTGCATGTTGCAAAATTAGTATTGAAGATTTTTAGAAAAATCATTATCTTCATTATTGCCCTTATTGATCATGTTCCTTCTTTTTAGACACCAGTTAGCTATGTACTTACTGGTGCTTTCACTGCTCCTAATTACTTCATGGTTGACCGAGAAACTGGAGCTATCCGTGTTCGATCACCTCTGATGTCTGATCCTCAGAAGACACAAAACCAGAAATATTTGGTGAATATACCATATGATTTATTTTATCTTGGTCCTTTGAGAAATTTATACCCATTACCCCATCGATACTAAACAAGAACTGTAAGCAGTCATTGTGAAGGATGTTTGTATCTGAGTTTGAAAGTTTTGTATGAGGTAATAGTTTTGTGGTTTATCACTTGTTTTGTTCTTACTATAGTTAACAGTTTTGGCATCAGATAGCGGAACTCCTACAGTGCAGTCAGTAACCTCAAACGTGGAGATCACGGTTACCAGAGATCTCCACAAGCCCAGGTTCCTGCGTACCCAATATAATGAGACTATCCCTGAAAGCAAAGGTGTTAACACCCCTGTTCGACAAGTTGAAGCGAGGGATGATGATCAGAATGTAAGGATTGTAGTTGTATTTTTATAAGTATTGTATAAGTATTGTATTTTTATAAGTATTTTTGGTACTTAATGAGTAACTGAAGCATTAAGTACACTTCCAGCACAGCTTATTGTACATGAATAACATCGAACACAGCTTATTGTACAAGAGATATTTGATAGAAAAGTCATTAATTTGACAAATGGTCATGTTTTTGAGCATGAACTTTAGCATGAATTAAATAATAATTCCTTTATAAATTATCACTGCTTCAAATTTACTGAATTTTTAATTTTATACTGAATTTTTTATCGGTTTGAATACTCTACCAGTAGTTTTGATTTCTGTTTGCGGTTGTTTTTAAGTCTCAGATACGCTACAATCTTGCTGGCTTTTACCCAGGCCCAAGTTTCTTTTCTCTGGACACAAAAACTGGAATTATATCTGTCAGCAAGTCACTTAGAGATGATGTACTTTATTTGTCTTCTTACCGAGTAAGTATTTGAAGTTTTGGATTTACATAGTTATGTTCTATCGTCATTGATTGTTGAGGGTAAAAAAATCATAAAGGATTGTCATTGCACAAAAATGATCATTTTTTTTTGCAGCTGGGACTTGAAGGTTATGACTTAAACTTCCCTGAAAATAAGGCATATGCTGATGTTTTTATATCTGTGACACGAAACATATTTGCACCAGAATTTCAGCCGAATCCTAATTATGATGAAACAATTCCCGATCAACATCCTGCAGGAGATAGGGTTGTGAATATAACAGCAACTGACAAGGATTCTGGGGTATTTATTTTATTAAATCATTTTAAATTTTGCTAGGAAACAGGATTTAACATGGATTACAGTATACATTTATTCATAATACATTAAACAAGCTTTTATTTGAGCTGTAAATAGTACTTCTTATAGGAATAGTAACTGGTCAATAAATTATATACAAGTGCATGAAATGAAATATTTTCAGGTATTAACAGGGAGAATTAGATTTGAAATTAGCATTTTTCCAATGATATGATAATATATGTGAGGAACAATAGCGTCAATGAAACAGTACAAAACTCATATTTGTTTTCTATGTAGGACAAAGTAACATATACACTGGTCAGTAGCGTTCCAACTGATGGTATGCAGTACTTTTATCTGAACCCTATCACAGGTCTGCTGATTACTACTAAGCCTGTATTGAAAGCTTCTGACTTATACACCGTAAGACACTTTTTTAAGTTTTTTCCACTTTATTAGAGGAAAGAAATATTTGTATGTACATTTCTTTCTGTTTATATTTTGATCAACGAAATATATATTTTTAGGAATTGTTTTGAAATTAAAATTTCTCCAAATTGGCATAATGTTATAAAATTATTATTTGGTTCATGATACCTTATTAGTCATTTAAAAGTAATACATGATGTACATTTTTATCACAATTCAGCTGACAATTAGAGCATCTGATACAAAAAGTCGTTTGGCAAATGCTGTGGTGATAGTAAGGATAACCCACGACAAGTCGAAACCTACATGTAATTCACCAACAGATTCATTCACAATACCAGTTAAACAAACTGTTGGACCAGTTATCAGAACAGTGTATGGACAGGATAGCGACCGCAAGGTCAGTAAATCGTTTTCTGTATTGGATATTACATGTAGCATGTACAATAAAGATATGGTTAATCATATGGTATATCGCATTTTTATTCAATAAAACATTTAATTTGTGAAAAAGGTAATTATAATAAGCTTTGTGACATTTTTGGTCTTATTTAGGGTAAATTAGTGTTTTCTCGGATTGGAAGTTACCCTGCTGGACAATTCTTTAATGTATCAACATCTGCTAATCAAAATGGCGAGATTAATATTAAACGTGACTTGCAAACTGACTCGGAACGAACGCTGACTTATACCGTAAGATATATCGTATTTTCTGATACTCTCCTAATTCTGCGTATTATGTAACAATAATGTCAAGAAAGCCTCATCTGTCTCAACAACGATCTGTCTCGATCTCAACAACGAATCCATCATTCAATTCATTTCGATTGTTTTGGATCACAATGAATAAAAACGTCACTGTAATTGTAGGTTTTGGTCGGCCTGGTTGATTCAACTTACCCTGATAATCAAGCTACTTGTACTGTTCTGATCACCATTACGCGAAACGTTCAAGGACCACAGTTTATCAAGACACGTTATGACATCAATATACCTGAGAATAAACCTGTTAGTTCATCTATACTCGATGTCGCAGCCACAGATGTGGATAAAGTGAGTTTCTTCAACTTTATCTGAATCATTGTATACTACAGCTGTATTTGAAAGCAGCTTATTTATTGATATACAGTATTCATTGAATGTATAACTACCTACATATTATTATTGTTTGGTCTTACTGAACTTACTTTCTTACTTGACATAATGAATCTGACATAATGAATGAATCATTATCCTTTGAACAATCAATGCAAAATGAATATTTAGATTTTATATATAAGCATTCATTTGTGTACATTTTAATAAATTATAAATTCTTTAACACTTAAGGATGGTGTATTGTACAGCATGGCTGCATCAGATATGTTTAAACTAAATGAAAACACTGGACGGTTATTCTTACAAAAACCATTGATTGGAACTAATAGAGACCAGTACCAGCTCACCATCAATAGCAAAGATGATGGTGCTCCATCCTTGAATGGAAATTCTGCAACGATTTTTATTAAAGTTAATCGAAATCGACCCCCACAATGGACTCAAACAGTATATTCCCAAAGAATAACTGAAAGCAAGCCAGTTACTGACGATATTGTACAAGTCAAAGCTTTAGACCCGGATACCATAGTAGGTTTTAAGAATTTTTCCATATAGACTTTATTTTGTACACATGTTGTTAGTGTGAGCATCCGTCCTCTTTTGATGGGAAATGTCTTAAACTTCTAAATCATTGCATTTTTTATGTTAAAAAAATTATTTTCATGAGTTACAATTGCATAAAATAAGTAAGATCGTTGTGTCAATGACCATTTTCATACTTTCAATGGAAATCTTAGTTACCATTCTACTATTTAATTTCATTTCTTGTTTGTAAGTTAAGCTAATTCAATATAACAAAACTGGTCTAAATATTTTATAAGATTGCCAGGAGCCTCATTGAAATACATGTACTAGTTTAATAAAACTCGGTACCGGTAATCAATAAGTTGCATACCGGTGTGATTGGTTTAGCTACGGTATATGTACATAGGCAATGAAGACTTCGTTGATAAACATTGGTTCAGTATATTATTTGTATGTTTAATTTTTTTTCAGGCTTTATGGAACGAAACTAGATTCAAAATGAGTGAAAATGCTCAGTCAGCTTTAGGACGTCAGTATTTCTTAGTTGATCCAATCACTGGATGGATACGACAGAAAACAGCTCTAATTTCTGATCCTCAGAAGTCTAATATTCGTTATTTTGTAAGTTATTCTTTTTTTATTATTATTATTATTCTTTATCATTATCGAACACATAATGATTAAAGTCACTTTCTCTATCAGTTTTTTGCAGTTATTAAATTTGCTTAATATTAAAATAGAGAGAAAGATTAGTATGAAAGACTTTTCTCATTTTGTAATAATGTTTTATTTAGATGCTGAACTTTAACTTAATTCAATTATAATAATTTAAACTTTTGAACTGACTTGAGATGAATTATAACCAAAGAATTCAACTAATACATGTATTTTTTATTTTGTGTTTAGTTCAATGTTAAAACATATGACCTTGGAAATCCATCTGCTGTGAATCCAGTCGAAGCATCTGTAACAATTGATGTCACCAGGAACCAGAATCCTCCTGTCATTACCAACCTACCACAACAAATATCTATAAAAAGGACTGAAATTGTAAATGCTAACAACCTATTTAGTGTCACATTCACTGATCTCGACACCGAGGTATATTATCTAAATGTTCTACATTAATTTATAACGTTTCATTAAAAGTAAAGTTTCAATCACCGCAGAATGCACAAAATTGAGAATTTTAGCACATGGATCCAAGCTCCAAATGTTCAGTGTACAGCTGTATTTTCCTTTTTTAAGTCCAATCTGAACTCTCTGACTAAAAATTGCCAATTTTATGCTTTCCACATGTACATGTTTATAAACATTTACATTTATTTTTAATTATGCATAAGAAAGACTAATTTTTTTGTATTATTTTTGTAGCCGATATTTAGAACTGCCAAATTTTCTGCCATTGGGGATGACAGTGCCACCAACTACTTCGACATTAGTGAGACAGGTGTGGTCAAATTGAAAAATGCTCTGACTGGTACTGGTACTGTCTTTAAGGTAAATTTAACTTTTTATGAAGTAAAAACATGACGCAGATAATTATGATTCCCATTGCTCATTAAAAAGATGTCAGAAAATATGAAAAATTTGTTTTAATAGAATAGATATACCAGAAAATCGGTATATGCTTTTAATGTTGACTTTTATCATAATGTAGCTATTGAACAACTAAATCTAATTTACAACTCAAGTTGATTATACAAGTTGATTTTCTTTCTAAAAAATGATTTCATAATTTAATTCGGTATTTCCGTTATATGGCTATATAAAAACTTATCATTTTACTCTGAAATAAATATTTGTCATTAAAGTTATCTATGCTGTAACACATTAGTGTGTATCATTGTCATCATGTCGTTGACAAATTCTAATTTTTCCTAAATATTTTTTGACATTAAGTTACGTGTTGAAGCAAGAGATGATGCCACTATTCCATTGTATGATCGTGAAGTTCTCACAATTAATGTGGACAGGAATCTTAAAAGTCCTGTATTTTCACCTGATGTGATCATTTTCAATATCAATGAGCTACAGAATGTTGGAGTACGGATTGGATCAGTTAATGCTAAAGATGATGATATTGATGTAAGTAAAGAAATTAAACAATTATAAATACTTTTTTCCAAAATAAATATAGTTAATAGTTTCCAGTTTAGGGTGAGGTACCTGTATAATGTTTGCTATAATGTACAATTCAGTTATGTTATTATTGTTATCTATAAAGCATTCGACATACATTGTAGGCCCCTTGGAAAACTGTTAAATACCAGTTGAACAATGTGTTGTTTGGAGTTGATGAAAATACTGGGAGAATCTACCTAAAACGGTCACTACTGGGCACAAAACCAACAGTCTACAATGTTAGTATAACATGTACCAATGTATATTTCCTTTTTATAGTTACATTTTACTGTTATGGTATTCAGCGGGTCTGTTTACGTATTTCCAGAGGATCCTCAAGGAAGTTAGTGTAGAATTACAATCGATAAATAACTGTCATGTTAAGGTTACAGTGAAGAATCTCATAAAACGTTTGAACTACTGGGATGTGATATTCTCCATGAATGTGCATTTATGATTCATTTTCACTTGAATTTTGTTTTAGTTTGAAGTTGATGCATGCGATGACGACAAGATATTAACTCGTAAATGTGCCTCAGTAAAAGCTAAGGTTAAAGTCAATGTTGTACGCAACCAAAACCCTCCGTATTTCACAGCATTGAACCCTTTTACTATTGATGAAAATCACACCATATCTACCCCTGTGTCTACAATTATAGCAAAAGACGATGATCCAGTAAGAAGTGGTTTAGTAATAATATTTCAATAAAATCCTTTTTAAAGCCAGACAATTTTGTTCTGTTACTAACCTTCATCATTATAAATTTAAACTAAGACATGTATCAAGAACTATTCTAAAAAAGTTTAAAATTTTCAAGATGTTGTATTTTAAGGACTCTTTATCCAGCCATGTTTATTTATTTGTTATTAGAATTTAATTTAAATCATTTAGGCTCCTTTTAACAAAGTCAAACTGACAATGATTGGTGATGATCAGGCTCCATCACATTTTGCCATAGATCCTGATACAGGCGTTGTAACACTCATAAAGAGTCTTAACCAGAACAGAATATCTAAGTTTACGGTAGGTGTTATCCCAATTGACATTCTATTATTGTAACATAGGCATTGTGTAGTCATTTTAAAAAACTAAAAACGATAAAAGATGACTTTAAGGAAGGAAAAATGAAATAAAAAACATTTTATTCATGAAGAAGTTATTAGATTGAAAACAATGTTACGCATCAATTTCAGCTTCGAATTAAAGCAACTGACAGTGGTTCACCTCCATTGAGTACCTATGCTACTTTTGAGGTCAATGTGAAACGTAATTTCTATCGCCCTGCGTTTACTACGAAGAATTACAGTACAACAATTCCAGACACCCAAGCTTATGGAGTTCAAATCGGTGAAAAATTAAAAGCTGCGGATGGTGATAAACAAGTAAGATCAGTTACATTACAGTATCACATTATTTCTACTGTTGCAGATATACATGTACATGTACATTTACAGTGATTAATATATGTCACACTGGATGCATCCAGTACTGCATTGCAGAGATTCCGTGTTATTACATTCACATGAAATTGCATCCCATTTATGGATCATTTCAAAATTCTTCCAAAAATGGTCTGAAACATGACAATGTTTTTAATTAGAGTTTTCTATACGTAACATGAAATTTTACTGAGTGTCATATAGGTTTAAGACCCCCCAGACGTCTTAAATTATTTGGAAATCGTATAAATAGATAATTTTAACATATTGGATAGTAAACATTTTATTTCTTTAATATGGATTTCTGAGGATTAAATTATATTGATTTAATGCTACTCTTTCTGTGTCATATCTTGTATGCCTGTTTGTATGTAAAAATCTAGATTTGTTCTTAAACTACCAGTATTTTAATTTGCATTGGTTTTGAGTTATATATGTTAGATGGAATCAAAGCAACTTATGATGATGCAATAATAGGTTATACTAGGTTTAGTAAAATGATCTTTAAGAACATACTATAGAAATACATGATGTTTTTAACCATTCGTTACTGGTTCAGTTTGGAGTGTCAATAAATACAAAT
>JAYJLZ010118667.1:0-15823 GCA_036873915.1 Tubulanus ruber | reverse complement strand
GATTACATTATTATTTTTTGCATTGTGTACAGCTTGATGAGTTCTTTCATTTGATATATAACATGATATGGTCTATATAATTTGAAAATTCCCGTGACGATACCTACATAAAAAATAAAATTCCCAAAAAAAAGATCTGCCCCGGCTTGTCTTGGGCCAACTAACTAGTATACGTCACAGACATAGCCATGAACAATTTGTTTAATTATAATTATATCTTACCCGAATTATCAGATTTATTATTTCACGAATTATATAACAAATTTAAAATAGTGAGTGTCTTGTCAAATTTAGTTGAATTTGCCAATTTGTTTACACTTCCGTATCCAACGTGTGGCGCTATCTGGCGCTATCAAATATTATGGAAGACCTGAGGGATAAAAGTTGATTGCCAATCTATCTCATAAAAATACTTGTTCATATTTTGCTGTTCAGATCCTTTCTTTTCAGAACTTTTTAACATTGATTAAGTGTGAAAACATTATAATACTTTGTTGCAATTTAAGTTTAAATTTGCAATTATACTACTTGCAACTTGGTAAAAATAATATTGATAATGATCCACGCCACCAACCTAATATTAAGCCACGTTAAATTATTATTAAGTTTTCATCTATTTCTATTAATACATAGATTAATAACCTGAATAACAAAAAATAACTCGTAATTTTATGATGTAATTAACAACTTTGAAGTTTCGCCGCGAGATGGCAATATAATATGCTGACAATCAATATGGCAGACTTCCCGTTTGCTTGCAGAACCTTACGATTTTCCATTACAATAACGAAAACTGGATATATTTTATGTGTACTTTTGACATTTATTGTTATATTCTTACAAAATACGAATTCTTTCCATTTGTGTGAATCAAGACATAGTTGTTTTAATGGATATTGTAATGAACAAAATCAGTGTGTTTGTCTTCCTGGTTGGGCAGGGAAAAAATGTGATCACTGTTTTGGTAGAGTCAGGTACGAACGATTCGTCGTTTTTTAGACATTAAGTCATTAATAAGGCTACTGTAACTAATGCTTTATAAATTTAGAGTCTATAGGTTTCAAGTTTGCTTCGCGATAAAAATTAAGTCCAATTTTAATTTACTAATTACTGCATGCAACTGGTAAATTAATTAACAGAGCAGTTAATTAGTAACTAATGACATTATTTGTCTTATATTATTTTGCAATAGCTTTGGGAATGGGAAAATAAGATTTAGGAAAATTGTAGGTGTGGGGGGTCAGTGACCCCAAATTCTGGGGTCCTTATATGGTAAAATACTATGAAAATTCATATTTGGATATGGAAACAAGCCAAAATTCTGTATGAATTTGATCACAAATGACTTATAAATTGGAAATACCATGGAGAAACAAATTAAATTTGTCAAAACTCCTTTTTGCCCAACTGGGGTCAACTAGGAGGTCAGAATTCCAAAGGTCATCCTATGGTCAAGAAATCTCAAATTACTACACTATCCTAGGTCGCTATTTCATACTTTTTCATGTAGGATCCTAAATATTATTAATGCAGGATTAAATGTATGGTAACTTAGTTTGTGTATTATAGTTAATTTTTTTAAAATATTTGTTCCAGTTGTTCTATAAATTTATTTATAATTATTTCAGGTTGAATGAAAGTGAAGGTATTATAATAGATGGTGCTAAAAACTATTCTCTGAATAAAAAATGTACTTGGCTAATTGAGGGATCTTTAAACTCAACTATCCATCTTGTATTTAATCAGTTTGTCACAGAATGTGCATGGGACCATTTGTATATATATGATGGTAATTCTGTATTTTCGGAACTAGTGGCTATCTACAGGTACGTGCTCTCATCTAGTTTATCTTTAACTCACTTATTGTTTAATTTATAAAGGCAAGAGTGTAACTCAAGTTTACTATTCCTCAACTGAGATTATAAGCCTTATTTTGCTTTTAGTGGAATTAAAAGAAGTCAAAGTAATGGCGTAGTTTCAACAATCACACTCCACTCGGGTAGTGCTTACCTTCATTTCTACAGTGATGCTGCATATAATATGAGTGGCTTCAATATTACCTACATGTAAGTCTGTAAACTAAACTCGTTCTTAAGTAAAAAAAAAAAGAATCAAAATTTATGTTCAATTACATAACAATGTCTATTATTTAGGCTATATAACTGTAATGACAAATTGATAGTGTAAGAATGCTATTCTATTATTTATTATTCTAGTGTTGACACATGCCCTCTTAACTGTTCTGGTAATGGATTGTGTATAGCTAGCCAATGTTCCTGTCAACCTCAGTGGTACGGGTCAAATTGTGAAATCCCAGTTTGTCCAAATAACTGTGGAGGAGTACTTCAGGGCTCTTGTAATTTGCAGAGACGAAAATGTATATGTTCTTCTGATTACACCGGTAAACTCATAAGTAAAGTTTGTCTTTAATATTAAGATGTTTGTGTAAACAAAATGTATTGTAAGCAATTATTTCAAGTTTCTCATTATTACTAAAATTTCAGAGGTAACCCAATTTTTGTTGCAAGTTCTTTCAAATATTGTAGTTAAAGTATAGCTTATTTACCTTATTGTAGGGTTTGACTGCAGCTTGCGAACAAAGAATGGATCATGGAGTGATGTAAATACGATATCGCCTTTAAAGGGGACTTCATCTCATTGCAGTATTGTATATAAAAGAGGGATGTATGTTTTCGGAGGCATGACATTCCAGCATCATAAATTATTAAATATTTATAAGTAAGAATTTCTTTTTGTTATTACAATGTATTTATTATTAATTTTTTATTTTTAACAAAAATTTTGAGGAGTTATGATAGAATATTGTAAATTCTCTGAACTTTAATTCTTGAATCTGAGCCAGATTTTTATCTAAAATCTTCATATTCCAACTCATTTAGATAGAGAATTTAATTTTATTATTTAGTACTCACTAATGTATTGGTCAATGATTATGTTTTTTGGTGAGCAAATGTCAATACATTGACCTATGTATAAACAGGGAATTCCTGGTATAAATAACAACATACATGTATGGTCATTGTATTAGTTAGATTACCATATAGGCAATAGTATTTGGGAAATTATCAGTAATAAATATAAAACTAAATTAGTTTTATTTCAAGGATAAAAATATATGAGCTTTATTTGTGTTTCAGATTAAACTTCATTGATTTTTCATGGGAAAATATTGGAAGTACGGGAAGATTGTGGCCAAATTCCAGATATGACCATTCCATTGTTCTAAGAGATGTAAGTTTCCAGCAATTTCTAGTAGAAAACCCAACACACAAAATTATGCCTGTACTACTATCCTCTCGAGATAGCAGTGTTGCGCGTACACATAGCTGCCGCAACAGTACTGCTGCACAGTGTTTATCTGCCGGGTAGATAAGTCAATGAGTCCACTGTATATAACAACCTCATAATTTAAAATTTAATTTAAAAAATGTTATTTAACTTTGTTTAAAATAGTGTATTTTCTTATAGGAGAAAGTGTTAATGTTTGGAGGTAGTACTAATGGGGATGTTGTTAATGAGTTGTGGGAGTTTGATTTGTTGAGTCATCATTGGGTCAAACATAACACGGCTGATAGTGACTTACCTTTAGCTGTCGTTGGCCATACTTCACATTCTGTTGGTGATGTAATGCTCGTTATATTTGGACATAGCCATATCTATGGTTACATGAGTACTGTTCAAGAATATAATATTGGTAGGAGTCTTCATTGGTTAATTTATTTTTGCATTATCATTATTTGGAACCATAAATAGGCTACTCTTTCATATCATATTGCTTTATTGTTATATTTTTTCCAAATAATAATATATAGACATTAATTTTATTTTAGTGCATGGAAATTGGAGTGTGGTGAAAACTAATGGGGCTATTGTGAAAGGAGGCTACGGTCATACAAGTGTTTATGACCAGGAGAGTGGACTTATATTCGTTTATGGTGGTTATCATTCAAACATATGGCATAACTCTTATTACTTGAGTGATGTGTTGTATTCATATCACGTTGCCTCTAAAACATGGTCAGTTACTTTCATTAATCGTATTAAATATGATGCATGAATCTTAGAATCACAATTTAATTAACAAAATTTAATGGATATTATGCAGGTCTTTTGAGACATATTTCTGGGTTTTCAATTTTAATCTGAAATCATACACATGTATTAGTAGTTCTGAGTATGAAACTTGTTGAAGATTGAGTTCGTTATTCTTAATAGGCATATATTGAGAAGTAGTGGGCAGTATAAGTATCTACACTCTGCGGTGATTATTAGTGGTTTAATGCTTATATTTGGTGGCTACACTGACAATGATACATATACTAGTAATGGTGCTACATGTTACTCTGTCGATTTTCTTGCCTATGATATTAGTAAGTGTTCCAGTTAAAACAGTTATTAATTATAACTTTTGTTGCTGCCATATTCCATAATGTAGAAATATCATGTTTTCTATAGTTGTTATACATGGTAAATTACTTTGTATTAAGTGTTTCTCTGTTTTATTCTCTTAGAATGTCATAAGTGGTTAAAACTAAACCCACCTCATCTTCCAAAAAACATAGCACGATATGGCCACTCAGCTGTCAGCTACGAAAAGTAAGTTATTTTTCCTGTTAGAAGTTATTCATTAAATTTTTACATTGACTTACGGCTGAGCATATAAAACAAGATGATTTGAGAAATTTTACCAATTAGATACTTATCATTTCTAAATTTTATCAGACTTCTTAATGAAATATTGATTTATTTTTTTGTAGTAAAATGTATGTATATGGTGGATTTGATAGTGAAATGAATAGTGATGTGCTGGAATATACACCAGGTACGAACTACTCCACTACTTCTTAAAAATCAATTGTGAGATATACTGGTACCTTTCCTACTACCAGTATATGTCTTTCCTACTACCAGTATATGTCTTTCCTAGTACAAGTATATATCTTTCCTAGCATCATCTGGTAACTGGACTAATACGGGAAACTAGCATTAGGTTCCAGTTACAGGGACAATGCCTCATAAATGCAGAAATTCCTCCATCATTTTAGAGAGGACCAGAGTATATTTTACTGGAATTTTCTTTTTCAATAAAGAACTTGTATGATTGAAATGGATGATATCAAATCGGTGGTATCATATATGAAATCTAGCTTTTCAAAAAATATCTAATAACTTTTCTTCTTTATTTTAGGTAAATGTAGCAGATATGGCAATAAGGCATCATGTTTAGAAGCTAATCCTGGTGTAGTTTGTGTTTGGACAGGTCAAGGATGTTTACTCAAAGAAGATGCATTACAACATAAAGCAATAAAAACTATATCAAGTTTTGATGAAAGAACTTGTAATACAACACAAGGTATGATAGGCATCTCACTTCTCGGCCCTGTTAGTTTAATCATAAGGTTTATATTTCTACATGATTTTTGCCAATATCCTATTGTCTTATTTTAACAAATTTTCCTGATGCAAGTGATTAATGTTAACTAATATAGTTTCCCATTGAAATTGTTTGTATATTGTAGATATCTACTTAGCAAAACACATTTGTTCTGCTATGAAGAATTGTCGCAGTTGTCTCTTCAATTCAATGAACTGTTACTGGTGTATTGACCATTGCTTATCGACATCTGAAAATTGCATTGCAAAAGATCAGGTAAATGTCATTTACTTATGCTACTGTTTGTGTTCGGTAAACTGAATGCACATTTACTTTAAGAATATAAAACCCTAAATATGAATTGTCATTATATTTAATTTCTGTATTTATCTCGCATCAATTGGATAATGATCCTGAATATACTATGTACATGTGTATCAGTAACCTCATTTTTCTTCAAAAAAGCTGTAAATCACCTTGTATCATTTGATTATTTTTTAGACTACAGTTGATGCTAGACTTTGTCCGTTTCAATATTCTAATCAATGTATCATGGCTCATACATGTCAATGGTGTCACCAGGAAGAAGGATGCATCTGGCATAAATCAGACAAAGTCTGTATTTCAAAGTTCCGCATATTTAGTAAGAAAATATCCATAATGGTCACCAAGTTATCTATGTTTAAATTATTATTTTAGTAGATATTTCAATCTTGCTTGAGTCCTTATTATAATATAATCCTTCTGTGACATGGGTTGTCTGTCCTCGTAAAAAACTAAAGCGCTGTAGTTTAACATTACTAAAATATATAATAAATGTTGTAAATATATGTGGTAAATTGACCATACAGTTTTGGTTGTGACACCTTTCTCAATATTTTCAATATTGAAACCTTATTATAATAAAAGCCATGCGAGTGTTAGTATATTTAGTATGAATGGCTCTTATATAATATTTTCTTTGTTTATATATTGTTAGAGTCATTTGTGTTATTTTTCAACATGCCCGCTAAGGATGAGTTTTCCAAGTATTACTAACTTCAAATTATTGTTGTATGTAATTATGTAGGTACAGCAGTAACAAGAAAACAGGAATTGTCAACGAATCACAGTTATGAGTGTGGCCCTGTATGTGATTCTCATACAGATTGCGTAGCATGTACTAAAGCAGGCTGCATGTGGTGCAGTAACACAGAACGTTGTGTCAGAAGTAATTCTTATGTTGCATCCTTTCCTTATGGACAGTGTATGCAGTGGATGAATGAAGCTGCCTCATGTAAAGGTACATGTATAATCAATCAATTATACTAAACAAGTATTTATAAAATTAGAGGATGGTTAAGCTGAATAAAAGGTTTCTGTGACTTATTATTCTATATAATTATGAAATACACCTGGAAACAAATTTGAAATTAGACAATAAATGAAAATAATATATAAGATTGCCCCGGCATCTTCTATGTACCAAGCGTAAATGAAAAAAATAAAATAGTTTGCCCCGGCAGAGATTCGAACACAGCATCTACTAAGTCAGAGGCGGACGACTTACCCACCAGACGACTTACCCACCAGACGACTTACCCACCAGACAAACCCGTCTCTATAAATTATATGATGAATGATCGTTATAGAATGCTCAGTGAGAGAAAGGACGCTGATTGGTTGAAAACAAAAAACGGTTCCTACCAAAATTTAGGTTCCTTCGATACAAATAAATGTCACCTCGCACAGTGGAGCGGATTCATGAAGGCGTGTACAAAATTTTACGACAATTGAGGCACGGGAAAGTACATTGATGCTCGTAAGAATTCCCTTACAGTATTAATATATAGATAGAATAATTATCAAATATATTGGCAAACATAATGGCGATATCTTTTTCACCAATATTATTATTCTTTATTCTTAATAACCAGAATCGAAGTGTTCTATCGCAAGAACTTGTTTTGAATGTCATAATAATCCTGAATGCGGCTGGTGCGATGATGGAAGCAATACAGGACTCGGAAAATGTATGGTAGGAGGAGATTATGGTCCTTATTCGCCAAACTCTGAAGGAGTAATGAAGCTACATATTTCTCAGTGTCCTGCAAAAAGCTGGTATTTCAGCTCTTGCCCCTGTGAGTACTGATATTTTCAATGAACATATTTTAAGACGAGTTTTAATTGCATGCAGTGGCGGATCTACGGGGGGTTTTGGTGGTTCAAACCCCCCCTTGGGCTGCCCAGTGATAGAAAAAAACTACAAAATAACCAGGTGTTGAAATTACCCCTTCCATGGCACTAGCAGACCTCTAGTCCTAGTAGTTGTGCTGGCAAGGCACACCAGAGTCTGGGGTGTTTATGCTCCAGGAGTAATTTATTAATATTATTTTAACCCCCCCCCCCTTAGTTAAAACCGCTATATTCGCCACTGGCATGTCATGAGGAATAAACTTTAGCTTCTATTTTCGTGATATAATATTTCTATGGCTCCGATTTGGTGAATGTTTACACAATTGATTATATTCACTGTAGATTGCCAGTGTAATGGACATAGTAGCTGTTACCCTGGAACAAACAAATGTATGAACTGTAATGATCTCACTGAGGGTAAGTAACATAGTCTTCCTATAAATGCTAAATGTTTACATTCAGCATTTTAAACATTTAATTAGTTAATTATGCTTATTATGATTATTTAGGTATCGGGTACATTTTCTATGTATTTAGTAACGGCATTCATAAGAAAATCTGTCTAGATTGAATTGTGGAACAAAAGTGGTCTTGCAAAGTTTATTAATTTAATACCTAGAATAAGTAATGAATACTGTATCACCTGAAAAGTTAAAGTAGATAATTTTTCGTAGTGGCTGATCAATATTTGATTCCTAAGGTAACGTCTAATATTTTTACTAATTGTGTTCAAATTCCAGATTTTGAAGAAAGTGATATTTTTTGTGTTTGTAGGGAATCAATGTCAGTTTTGCAAAGATGGGTTTTTTGGTACATCAACTAATGGTGGAAATTGTACAGGTCAGTCAGAAGTTATTATATCAGTAATACTTGTAATATGAGTTGTAGTAAACATCATTGATGATCATCTGAAGTACAATTACTGCTAAAAATCAATTTCAGCAATTGTAGATAAAAAATATATTTATAATTACATTGGCAAAAAAATGTGTGAGAGGGTGTGGTGTGTTCGTGCATGTGTGAACATCTGACTGAAGGACATCTAAGTTTGCCAAAATGTTAGATACAAATATTCTAAATGATTGGCTAACTGCTGACAAAACATTTCTTAAATGACTTAAATGATTTCAACATCCAGCTTCAGAGGTGTCGCCAGCCCTCGCTGTAACTATTGTCAACGTATTAACTCAACAAAACACTTACTCATTCAATGCCAGCTACCCAACCAACGTCGAGAATTAAACTACTTCCATGACACACTCCATGATTTAGATATGTATAACCTTAATATGTCCTTAATATTAATGATATGGTACAATTTTCAAATGTCTTTTATAAAATCCCGCATGTAATGTGCAAACTTTTGTGGGGGTATTCTATTTAAAGTCATATTATTTGATGAAAAGAAATAAATTTTTTATTAAAAAAAAAACAACCAGCTACAAAACTATAATTCCAAAAATTTTCATCATCAAGAAATATGTCTCGTGAGTTTATCTAGCAATGCCAGACGGAACCCTTGATAATCATTGAAAGGGGGATGTACATAGCCGACCCTCTGTAACACTTTACTGGGAGCTTCTTTTTCTCGATGGTTAGAAGTTTCAATGTGGAAGTTGGTACATCGTGGGCACTAGTGCCCAATCGAGGTTAAGGATTTTCCTCTTTGATGCATGGGGGTGCCACCACAGCATCAAATATTGAAAACCTCTGACCTCATTTTTTCTCTTTGGTAAGAAGCAAGGATCTGAAATGGGATAAACACAGTAAACATTATTGCGGGTACCGGTTATAGTTTCTGATACAGATTCTAGATTTGCAGCACATGTTTAGAATCATGAAGAAGATATGAATATAACCAAAATATTTTTTTGGGCCCACTTGGGGTGGGACGTAGTCCCAACGGGCTATTGCGTTCTGTTTGTGTCCGCGTCTGTGGACGGAAATTCAGGGTTCAAATCTGGTATCCAGGCATCAAATTGGACACTATAATTGGACACTCTAATGAGCCACGTGATATAATCCAAGATCGCCGCCATAAAACCGGAAGTGCCCCATATCATTGTTATTGTTTGTGCTTCAGGGTTAAAATTTGGTGTCCAGTCATCTAATTGGACACTAAAGCACCACGTGAAAAAATCTAAAATGGCCGCTATAAAACAGGAAGTGGCCCATATTTTTGTATTTTTTTTAGCTACAGGGTTGTATCTAATTGGACACTATATTTTCCAACTGATAGTACTACTAGTATTAACTGAACTACATGAGAACTGCACTACAGATATTATGAACTAGAAAATACCTTGGGCCGGTTATTTTACATCATATAGAATATCAACTGTAGTTTGGAAATCGAGTCATCTGTTAAGTCCTGGTGATTCAAGAAAAGTCATGAGATTCTGCGTTAAAGACGATAATGTCACGTATGCCATATATGTGAAAATCATATATCCCCTGCATGTACAATCCGTTCACATACCAGAACACCTCTTGTTCTTAAAATCGTTCATATCACTTTGGACTCCACAGACATATCTCTGTCATTAACCAGGATATTTAATATAGAGCACCCTAATCTGCCTGCATGCCTATCACTACATCCTATTCCCCAACTTCCCCCGCAATCAATCCGCCTTTGTATTCATGTTTATAGTTTTACACTTCCCAACAAACTTTCTATCTGTTACTGATGCAGGTGGAATTTTTCTACAGGAGTTGATCAAATTTTTTACAGCTGACTCTCAATGCCTTTCTTATATAGTTTGTTTATACATCTAACCAAGATGCATCTGCACCCAAGCAAGCACGCTCTTTATAGCTGACTGGGGACCATCTTTATTAGCCAAAATCACCAAATTTTTTCAAGAATTTAGGTGGAAATTTTAGGACAGTACCCCCCAGCATCATTTGTAAGCGCAGTCAAATGCAAAAATGCGTGCCATTCCCAAGTGGGCCCCTTGTTTAAGATTTGAGGCTTCATTCTCAGTCCATTATAAATGATATCATTTATACCAATGCAGAACTAAAGTTCTATCATAAATTGATCATCTGTACATTAATATTACATTGATCCCTATCCGCAGCAAATCTATTTATGGTTGGTTTAGATTTTGCTTTTGGTCGACTGAATCGAAGTAAATGATGGTTTTAGGCGTGCACACCCAATAATCATGCACGTGATTTTGATTTATTGGGATTAAAGCAAAATTGTCCTCTGGCTACAATTTCAGTCTATTTTATCAATGTCAAAATCAATATGCTCTCTTTATATGCATCACGTACATGTATTTATACACATCATTGTGAAAAACATTGTTATCTTGAGGATGATTTTTTTCCCTTGTTCAGTTTTATACTATTCGTGGTACTGTGGTAGCTATTTATCAGTTTATAATGTTCCAGATTGCTGGCGTAAGTTTTACTGTGTATTATGGTTTATAGGTTCTAAGAATCTTGTGATTTATTTTGTGACATATCTCACCTCAACTCATTTTCAAGTGTCAACACAGTCAAACTAAACTTGCAATAATCAATTTACAACATAAGATACTGTACATGTATTTCTTTTTGAGTACATTTTATAAATGAGTCCCTTTTAATTTCAGCATGTGACTGTAATAACCAGGCTGAGAAATGTGACAGACTCAGTGGCAAGTGTCACTGTCACACAAGCGGTGTCATAGGAGATAAATGTGACAGGTTTGTGTACTGTATTTAAGTTAACTGTAAATGTTCAGCCAAAAAACTGTTGCATATCAAATTGTCCACTAAAACTCTAGTATATTTCTTTTCAAGACTTTTTTATGCCAATATATTGATTTTTTATTTATGATTACCGAGTAAAAGTTCATTGTCTGATGACTGACCTGTGCGAGTTTCTGAAATACAGACAGCTTTATGCAGTTTCAGATTTACAAGACAATACTAGTAGACATAAATTACTATTGCCTTTCAGATGTAATGAAGAAAAGGATTACATTGGAGATCCTAGAAATTCAACCTGTTATTGTAAGTTTTTCTCACACTTCATAAAATAACGTGAAGCACTCTCGTTACTGTCATTAACCATTCCTGTTTAACGAATCCTTTACTTGAAGTCATGCGAGTTTATTGTTTGTGAGATATTGCTTTACCACTAGTTCTAAATATTCTAACCGTTTGATTTCATACAATACTAGAGAAGTACCTAGACTAGAGTATCTAGTCCTTCGGGTTTACGGGCAGGTAATGACCCATCAAAGGTAAATCATTCGGAAGAAAATCACATAGCAGTGTAGTTAAGATTATAAGCAATTAATAAAAAGGAAATTTCTATGTAAGAAATTTATTAAGTGTACAATACATGTACATGTATTAATGGTTTGCATTATTTAGTAGTACATTTAAATTTTAGTAAAAACACAGTAAAATAGCCACAAAGCACTATTACACGGCGTCATAAACCGTGTTGTGTTTTTCCCACGCTAATTTGATTATTAAAGTTATGTTGAATCGAACATAACTTTTAAATCAAAATTCGCAATTGACAGAAACGACTGTGTGACTGACGACGTATAAAAAACGGCAAAAAGAAACGAATGTGCGCTGACGTCAAAAAATCGTAAAATTTTCCTGGACCTAAAATCTATCAAAACTTCTTCGTATCAACATTAAATCGGGTCTAAAACATACACTGGCCCACATTCTTTCGATTCATGCCAAAAAAACTGCTTATTCGAAGCAGACGCACGGAGCCAAGCCGTTACATAGTAGTGTCCTTAGCGTCTTACAATATAGATGAATCCAAAACTTCACCCTTCATAATTATTTTTAAGATGATTTTCCGTTAAGATTATCTGATATTATCATCTTTCTTTTAATTTTTTATACAGTGTATTAACTGAATTTATTTCATTCTATTTCAGATCTTTCAAAGACAAATTATCAGTTTACATTTACATTGGCTGAAAATGATGTGCATTATAGTCATATTAATTTTATGAACACTCCCATTAATGTAAGTCGACGTCAATAATTTGATAATGATGAAATAGTCCATTTCTTGCTACTTACACTATTGGAGACCAAAAGAAATGTTTTATACAGTGTGCCATCCTCCCGGTTGCTTGAAACTCCCCGTATTTTCGTGACCTGCAAATATAGTCCAAAATTATGTCTAATAAATGTCAATATGGACATATTTTATGGAGAATCTTTCATCACTTTGCTTATTTTTCGCAGTGAATTTCAGTTTATGATAGTTATACAAGTCAGCACTTGTCAGCAAATTGCTCTGGAGGCAAAATCATTTTGGTGTCAAACTTCTTTACCTGATACCGCATAATAATCGGGTCAAACTGAACATAAAGAAAGGACTAATTATAAATATAACTTTATGCACAGTGATACACACACTACGTTACATAAGACAGGACCGATGGTTGTTTGTTTTCTATTTACAGCCAGATTTGGATGTTGAGTTTTCTGTTCATTGTTCTAAGCCTGCTTTGATGAATATAACAGTGAAAACAAGTAAGTACGGTATTGTGACTAAGAGCACTATGTGCATGATAATCTCGCATTATCCTACATTCACATAGTGTTGGTTGCAGAAGACTTTTATTTCAATGTATCTTCATGCAAAATTTTCCAAAATAAATTATTTTATTAACTTTAATTGTAAATTAGGCTCATATGCCATAGTCAACTGCAAAAAAAGTAATTTGGTCAGACAATTACATATTTTTATGTAATTTTAAATTTGTCATACTCTCGTGTTGATTTTTGTTATTATTTTTCATCTCGATGCTGATGATAATGTTCAGTGAATAAGTGGCAGTTATCCCTTAATAAGGCTAAAGTACGGTATACATGTAATAAAAAAGGTGACATGAATTAAATCTTAACATAACTTTTCTTTTCAGAAAACAATGTTGAACGCACACTGCTTGTAGGGATGGTCTGTCAGAATTATAAAGCAAAATTTTCACACAGTCGATTTTCTTTTTCATCAGATGTCAATACCACATTTTTTGTATATATGTATGGCTTCACGACGCCATTTTGGCTTCGGGTAGGCAATGATTTTACTGAAAATTTCTTTCTTGCTGAACTTACTGCAACTGGTACACTGCATTAGTTATTACAATTTAAAAGTATTGTTTTATATTGATTTTAAATTAACAAATATTACCTTGAATTCTGGTAGCCTTTATCAAACTTATATAAAATATAAACATAATCTTCATTAATAATCTGTATATATTAATTTATTTGCATTTTTTATAGATCTCATTTACTCAGTATAAACATATTGACCTTGTTCAGTTCTTCATAGTATTTTTTAGGTGAGTTTTGGGTAAAAAAATTCAATATCATGTAATGCTATATTAATGCTAGTTAGTTTTGTCATAAATGTAGATGAAAAATAGCTCTTTACTTTTTGTAAATGCAAAAAAGATGTCATTTTCCTTTTACTTTACTGTACCAGTAATTTTTCATTTCCTTCAATTTAGCTGCTTCTTAGCATTACTGCTTCTTGCAGCAATGTTATGGAAAATCAAGCTACGTTATGATACATATAGAAGACGCAGGGTAAGCTAAGAATACTTCATCCCAGTACGATAACGATTTATTACTATTAGTTGTTACTGAATAGAATAAATTTCAATTACTGCCAGAACCATTTCCATAGAATATGAAAATTATCATATAAATAATTTAGGAAAAAAATTGTCATGATGAAGTTGTTAAATACATGTGATTGCACTGTTGTTTATGACAGCGCACGAAAAATAGGCTACAAAAAAATAATAAATCACCTAGAAGTAGAAGTGAAGTTAAACACATGAATGTTATCTTATATAATGCCATGTATATGATTGATTTATAGCGCTTGATAGTCGAGATGGAGCGTATGGTAAGCCGTCCCTTTGCAGTTGCTAAAATTGAAATTCCACCTCCATTCGAGGATCCTTATGGAAGTCGATATCGATCTTCACTGACTCATACAGATATACAGTGGGGGAGAAAGGTAGCTGTTGTACATGTTTTTATTTATATACTGTACTATACGACTAAGCTTACGTCTGTGCAACGTGTAACATTTCAGAATAATTGATCCAGGGAGTTGGCAGAGATTTGAATATTTTTGATTATTTACTTTTTAGCTTAAGAATGGAACCAGTCCAATTATTCTTGAGCCATTAGCCAACAATAATGCTGCAGTGTTATCTGTGATTGTACGATTACCAACTGGTGATTGTGATTATTCGCCTGCTGGTCAGGCTGGAATATGTATAGCAAGTGCTTTAACAACTCTCAGTAAGTTTTTATGATATGCTTTTGGCAGAAACTGTAGATTGTCAGATTAACGGATCAAATTATATGTCCCTGCTTAAAAAAGAAAAAGGCATAAATACCAGCTCTAATCCTCTTGTTTACATTTACGATGTAGCTTGAGCTTCCATCACTAATCTTTTCGTATTACTGCTGTAAGCTGTTATTTATGAATTTTAGCGTTTTTCAATATAAAATATTAATTTAAGTCTCCACATTATAATTAAGTTTATTTAAACATTTATTTTTGTGAATCTACTCTACAGATGCAAGACAAAGCAGTCACGATAAACTTGATAAAACAAAAAGAAAGCACTCATCTCCAACCATACCAGATACCTGTTTATAGAGCTTGTACGATAATTTATACTTTGCAGCTGTGATAAGAAAAACTTTTTATTTATTATTGTAAATATTGTATAGTTTGATAATGTTGTAAATAATATTGTGCCATAAGTTAATATCGAAGAGCAGCTGGTGAAGTCAAAATTTATATGCGTAAAAATAAAAGATCTCAGTGAATACGACATTTAGTATCTTCTGACTGCTGTGGGAAAATTTCAGAGCCAATATGAACACGCAAAACTCTTGTTATTATGACGCCCGTGACAGTGGAGATTAATTGAATAAAATAATTCTAGTATGGGGGTTGATATCTTGATCAGAATGCATCTGTGCCACCTGTTAATTACATGCAAGTCTGAACGTGTCGGTGGTGAGCTCGTTTGTTTGAATAATGTATTATTAAGCTACTGACACATAAGTCCGTAAAACCGTCCGTTTAACGGATGCGTTTATCGGATGCGTTACGCATCCGTTAGACACTGACACATATGTCCGTAAATCATGTCCGTTAACGACTGACGTCAATTTATTTTTATGAAATTTTGACAAGGAGTGCCCTTTTAAGACAATTTTGACAAGGAGTGTGCCCGT
>JAYJLZ010118556.1:0-15839 GCA_036873915.1 Tubulanus ruber | reverse complement strand
TATAATCACTAACGTCGTGTAGATCAGGGAAATCATCCTTACCGTTCGCATCTTTATCACCCTGAAATGAAAATTAATAATACAGTTGTCAGGTAAGTCAAATACTCAACTGAGTTTTATATACATGCAATAATAGTCGATAATAGTGACCTGAGTAAACACCAAAGATGAGTTATAAAATATAATTTAAGGTAAATAAATAAAGTGCGCCTTGTTTCATGTAAAAAAAGATCTAAGTGTTAACTTGAATTTAAGATCATCTTTCACTTGTCAATATTTCTATTGGTATACAATTTTTGTGAGTATATAAATCCAAAAGATAGAATAACAAAGATGATTATCAATACAGTAAACAACATGATTTAACATACCGAAGGTCCAGCTTGACCAATAGGTAATGTTGCTCTGAAATAAAAGAAAAATTGCTCCAGTTATAATGTCTAACAATAATCTTATTTGTATTTTCTAATTGTTTTCAGCAGAAACCCTTCATAAAAACCACTGAAACTGATATTTAAGACCGTGATAAAACCATCTATTTAAAATCAGATACATGTACAATTTTATGAGCATTTTTACTGCAATTATGTTGATGTACATTCATCTTACAATCGCAATAATAGGGAAATAAATGTTAAAGCATATTAGTACATTAACAATTTAATTAACCAAACATGTCTTCCCCAATTGTGATAATGGTAGATAGCATCTTCACTTTTTGATAATTTTAATAATATGGAAGAATCCCAATTACGTCTTTGTTGGCAGTATTAAACAATCTACACAGACTTAGAAAACATTATTTTTACACAATGTATTAAATACATTGTATAGCAAAAAAAGAAAAGTAAGATTTTTAACTTTAAGCATTACTGGAGCAAAGCTATCAACTGATAAGGTATTGGAAATTTATGTTTTGAGCAGGCAAAACCATAACACCATAAGAAAAGCTTAAAGACATGAGGGTTAAGAGGCAGAATAGTTAGTTGGTAATGGGTTAGTTGGACACAGACTCAAGAGTTGTCATCGAACAGGACTGAACAAAAATGAATATAAGGTGATTACATCTGAAAAATGTTTATTAAGACGTGGAACAACATTGGGAGGCCAAATTCTTCAAAATTTATAAAAGCTTCTGTTATTAATGTCAGTTTATTTATTTTATTTATAGCAAACATTCTATGTCAAATAATTTACTTTTTCTTATCTACACTTTTTATTTCATTGAAGCCATTGTAGTTAGTGCAAAATAAGGGGCTGTAAGATAGTGGTGGCTTGCGCAACTATTATCATACATACAGATTTAACAAATAAATGTAATTTCAGGATCTACTGTTAGTTGCGGGAATGTGTTAGTTAAGGTAAGCAATACTAAATTTAAGCAAAATCTTACTCTACTTCCTCAGAGTCCTCTAGAGTCAGACTCCTGCGTTGACCCCTAAAGAAATTTTACCATAAATAAAAAAATGTCTAACAGAAGGTTTAAAACAACACAGTGGATAAAACCTCAGTAATCAAATATAGTATTTTTCAATTAAATACATTACATGCCACACATCACAAAGAAACTTAAAATATGACCAAAATAAATATATTTATTTCTCTGCAATTAGTTAAACATTATAAACATTAAACAAATAATTATGCACAATAAAGGGAAATTTGTCAATGAATGCAATGACATTAAAAAGTTAGAAAAAATAATGAGTAATACAAAAAACATTTCTTGTTTAGTATTTTTTTCAATATTAAAAGCGCATCAACTGGACTATAATATTTGTTATAGACAAAATTAGTTAATAATTAAGCTATATTTATAATCCTGGAAATACGTAATACTGTAGTACATGTATTATCATCAGGTATATTTATTGTAGTATTATTAGGTATCTCTACATAATTACATGCTCCTATATCATGACAATCACAACAATGACAAAAGCTATGAAAATGATTTGAATCGTTATGGCTGGAAAGTAGTCAGTTAGTAGAGATACCTAAGGGTTATTGTTAATTGGGAAATCCAGTTACAAATACAATAAATGCATAAATGAAAGTTGCAACATTGTCGGAGCAGTGTTATAAAAGAGGAAGGGGTAAAGGGAGGTAAGAATTAGTAACACTACAAATTTTAGTCAAACTGATTAACTCAATTTTGATAACTTAGTATAGTTTTATTGAGACTTAAATTGAGACTGGTGATGGGCTAATTAGCCCTTTACTCGCTCAATTTTTAATTTACACCCACGTTTTGCGGATGAAAGTTAATGTTTTAATAGATTTAATTCTAACACACATATGGACAGCATACGTATGTTTATAATGTGCACAGCAATTAGCTATCATGTAGACTATTACCAGCCTTCAAATAACAAACCGAATTTTCAAAAATTTATTTTCCATTCTGTTATGAAATATATCTATCATCAGTATGGGCAGATAATTTTCCGTTTACACAAAGGAAAAAATTTCCTTCAGGAGCAGAAAAAGATTGCAGCAGTTCAACCTTGAGTACTTGAGAAGGGAAATGAAATACAAAATGTTTATGATAGCGAGCAATGATCACAAATGCTGCATATGATGATGAGGTAATGTCAACGTATGTGACAAGGTCTGAGCAAGGTGTTTTCTACCATATTTTACCTGTACCTTTGCATCAATTCGTCGTCAACTTTTTGCAGTAGTGTCCTAAAGGAGGAAAAAAGCTTGCATTTTAGTGCAGGGTGTGGTAACCGAAAAAAAACACCAAGCACTATCACTGGGTAATCAAAGCCTTACTATTACATCCCTTTAAACGTCTATAGAAATAACCTGTGGGCCATAGATATATTTCACAAAACCAGATGTTCCATAAAACCAAAACAATGTACTGTGTTATAACAATTTGAAAGATCAAAACCACTCAAAATAGCAACTGTAACACCTGTTATAGTGAAGTTACTATAATGGGAATACTATAGAACAATTGTTTTCTCATGCATTTTTAGTCAAAATTCAAGCCCAACAGTAAGGCCTTTTTTAATAAGCTGGTTAGCGGAAAGGAAAATTTATTATCTGGGCGGCGGAGGGAAAACAAAAAAGAATTTGTCCAAACCCAATGTGGAAAACGTTGTTCGTTAACAATACGTTTTTTGTTCTCATTACTTGATCACAGAATACAACAAGTCTGCTTTATAATATTCCGTCTCCTTAATAATGAGACGGAATATTATGGGAAAAAGGAATTTCTTTTGGCTTTAGTAAATAAAGTCATATAAAATAACATCAGCAAACTACTGTACTTGTACTATTTTATCGACTTATATACATTTACTGAAAAGATTTACTGTCGTGTTAAGCGTCTTCATAACATTCACACAAGAACAAGAAGTTGTGTTGTTTCAAGACTACAATGAATATCTGAGGGTGTTATTTTTTAAATAAAATTTTTGAAACAGTATTCAAACACTGTGTTACTATATTGAAGACTTGTTATTCATGTATGAGTTGTAATATAATACTTAACAGTGATAGTGCTTGTTACTAACTACCGGTATCCAGCAATACGTGCATCAAAGTAACAATACCATTAACCATAGAAAAAAAACTATAACAACTAATCGCTTTTCTACACTTAAGGTAAATATCTACAGGTCTTGAGTTAACAAGAATATCACTCACATTTACACACACAATTTATGTTCCAAAAGATGTTACATGCACCAAAAAACAGTATGATACAAGAAATCAAATATATATTTTAGAAGCACATGTTGCGTTTAATCAGACATATAACGGTATATGACATATTTTAAAAAGAGCAGAAGCTGTAAATAGATTTTTAATGATGAAGTATTTTTGAAAATGTTTTCACTAATTATACACAGAAAAAAGGTTCACTTTCTACAAGAAATCAACTAGATACAGCTGTACCACCTTTTTGTCAAAGAAGGCCAATCCTTTAGTAGCCTTTAACCTAACTATCCGGGTTATTTATTTACATTTTCTTGCTTCATGTACTATAATATATCACAGGTAGAAAGAAAACTAAACTGCTAATCAGGTGGGATACAGGTCAGGTGGGATACAGGTCAGGTGGGATACAGGTCATGTGGTTTGAAAGTATTTTCTGATAAAGAATGGTGGATGTTCGTCAACTACATTTGTCCTTCAAAGAATATTATTCAACCACCTTTATACAAGATTAATACTTCAGTGGCAAAAAGGCATAGATTGGTGGAAAGGTTGAAGAGGGAGCAGTAGTGAGAGTACGGTTCATAGATTATTACCGACACATACCAAAAAATGAGGACAGCAGGTACTGGCATATGCATGTAAAATGTCAGAACTGATATCTCGATATTTAATTAAAAAGTGCAGTAAATAATGCCCAATGCTAAATACTGAGATAAAAATAAAATTTCCAGATCAATGCCATAGATGGGTATGACTGGTGGTGCAGTTCATTGGAGCCAAAACTTTTCACAAAAAAATTTCGAATTTGATTGGGCACTGGTACTCTTGATACCAAGTTTCAGTTCTGTAGCTCTTACCATCTCGGAGAAAATTCAACATTTGGTGGCATTTTGGCAACACCATGCATAGTATCCAGGAAACAAACTCCATCAGGCACTAGTACTCACAATGATGAGCGAAATGAGCTCCGAGTAAAGTGTTACTGACAGATAGAAAACGTACAGAGGGTATGACAATATTCACAGGATGTACATAACTAGGCTGAGTAGATAAGAGGCAAACACTATAGTTACGAAGTGGACGTCTGACTAGGAGGTAGGCAAATATTTGCAAAGTATTAATTATGAACACTGATCAACAATCATACACATCTACTAATATTTAAGAAGCTCTGCTGCACACAATACCAGAAAAAAAGTGCATTGGCTATTCACAAATACCACACATAACTAAATGTTATCACAGCACTGAATAATTGTTAAACTATAACATTATAAAATGCTGTGAAAAAACTGATGTAAGAGCTGGAGGTAATTCCAAGGTCAGAAGTTAGTTTTGTTAGGCAAAAATAAATAAATATATTATTTTCACTGGGAGATCTACATAACAACAGAACATTTAAACATGTACTTAAACATTAAATGTGTACTTTTAGAAAACTTACTTTTCTTCTTTTTTAAGAGTCCAGTCCTGGGCCGCTTCATATTCATCATCCTAAAATACATCAGGAACATTTTAAGTTTTTATTCACATGAACTTAAAATTCAACTGAATCCATTGGGAATATATATTAATGTATATAGAAAATAAAGACATGTGTTACTATTAGCTTATATGATGGCTATAATTACCATCTTATCATCGTCAACTAAGCCCCATTTTTGGGCTAGTTCTTTTCCACCTGAACCCTGAAAACAATAAAAATTGGGTAAGTATGAAAAAAATAATTACTATCACTAGTCAGATATTGACACTCCAACTACTGTATTATCTTAATAGCACCTGAAAACATTTTTTTGTAGAAGTATACATGCAGTTCTTTGTTTCATTTTAAAAGCAATTAATTTCTAAATTGTGTCCGAAGTGATCTATAATTGGTTTATGCATATATAAAGAAGTGATTTTCAAACAGGCAGTGTAAGCCATATTCACTTCATTGAGATATACTGGTACATTATAAAATATCCTTAAAAAGTTAGTGATAATAAACCCACCTGTTCCGATTCTGTTTCTCTGACTAGAGGAGGTTCAAAGTTTACACTTTGCACTAAAAAAATAATATGTAATACATGTATTTCCTTATTTGACAAGCTAGAAATTATTTTAAACATCAAAAAAATCACTTTATTATATTCACCTATTAGAAGATTGAAAATATTAGTCGCAAAAATGCTTTTAAGCAAGCAGAAACGAATTTTGGTGAAGTCATTTTGAACCAACTAAAATTAACATATCTCAGATACTAATTGATTTATTGGTCAACACAGTTATCATTTCCTACTGAAAAAACGTTAAGAATTTTAAAAACTTACTCTCAATTTCAGACTTTGTTCTTTGTCTATATTGTGCTGATTTCTTTGAGGAAATTCTATGTGGGACATTAAGTGGCTGAAAAATGAAAAGAACATTGATTTCAACTACCGGTACATTGTCTCGACTAACAATACTTCTTACTACGGTATGTAGTGAAGTTATTATCTAAAGAGTATTACATACAGGTATTATAGCTAAGACTTGTTTCTTATCTTGGGCACAATTTGGGAGAAAATTGGTGTTCACCAGACAATGAGGGTCAACTATATTCCAAATCTAATTTTTAAAACTTTATATCTATATCTAAATGAAGACATTTTTGACCAATTCCAAAGTTTAACACAATTCACGTGTATATTAATAAGAATGTAACGGAACACTGTCTTCGCATCATGATGAAATTATTAACCTACCCCTTCATCATCATTTTCTTGGTCACTAGGGAAGGGATGTTGCGTTGGACTGTTCAACTGATCTAATAACTCCTTTGTAACTCGTCGTGATAAATTTTCTGTGTTTAAAAATGGATGCTGAAAAATATAAGAAATGACATCAAAGCAAGATAAAAAATGTCACCATAATTTAGCAAATTAATGATAACAAAATTGTCAAAAAGGACTCTCTAAAACATAAAAAAAAAACATCTCTTCATCATGTATTTCTGTTTTGATAATTTTTTGATTTTTACCAACTCATTACTGAATATCTTCGAAAGCATTTACAGAAGAATCCTTATCCAGACCTGCCAAACCTGAGCACATCACTTTCAGTATTTTTTCATGTATTTTTAACACATTTTCCGTATTTTTTAACACTTGTCTTCCAAAAAAGGGAACACATTTTTGGACCTTTCAATAAAAAAGTTTTTAACCGAAGTTTTGAATCATTTAGACATTTGGTAGAATTCATGTATTAGAATCCTGATCAGTATCTACAGGCAAAAATCCCAACTTTCCTTAAAGATTTCATGAGTATTTTAGAGTGGTATTTAGCCTAGTAAACCGTAGGCCATATTTCCTGGAATTTTTTAAATTCCGTAGTAATTACGGAGGAATCGGACGGGTTGGCAGGTATGATTTTCCTAAAGAAAATCGTATTTTTAATTCCTATTGAGTTTTCAATTATTAACAGTTAATTTGTTTGTAGTTTCCCAACAATATTTCATAAAACTAAAATAATTGTGAATTGAGTTTTTTTAAATAAGAGCTTTTCAGTTTTGCTTTTACTTTTACAAATACATGTATTGCCCCACTTTTTATTAAATAAGTTAGGAGAATATTAAACATCAACAAGAGCTATTCACCAGACCACAGAGCATGTATGTAGTTATTTAATAAAACCTTAAATAAATACCTCTAAAAGTTTTTCTGATGTTGGTCTCTTTTTCGGATTCTTAGTGAGGGCAACTTTTATAAAATTATGAATACATTGACTCCTAAGCAAGAAAAAAAGATGCATTTGATACATGTAACTGCAATTGATATGCCCCATGCTTTTACCTTTAAAATCAAGGCCAAGGTAATTGATACTTTTCAATAACTACCATTACAAATTGTACAAATATATTAACCAACATAATGTACTATTTTGCTACATTAGATGAACTTTTTAAATTATTTGTCAACAGAAATGTTACAAATAAATGAAAGACAATGTTTTTCCTCTTATATAATAAATTGAAAGAGAAAACATTATGCAAAAAAACTGTTTAACCCTTGGTCTGTGTCTCAAAATTTAGGATCAGTCAGCTATTTTAGACTAAGGTTTGGATATGAAAAATTATTCCGAATTTTCCCCATAATTGTGTGTATAATAAGTGACTGACCATGTTCAAGTGACTGCCCATGTCCAACACTACTAATAAGAAATGTTATACCTATGCAAATACTGTATACTAAGATGATCTCCAGCATGCAACTAAAGTGTTGTGAGCAGTACATTAAATTTATTTTTGTAAAAATTATTTTTCTCTATCTTTCTGCTATGCCATTGTCTTTTTAAATTGATTTGTGAAAATCATAGAAATAGTTATGTTTTAATAAATATTAACTAAGCTAACCATTTAGTTTTGTCCTTAAGTGTAGGAGACTTAAAACCACTTTTTGACATTAGGAACAAGGCTCTCATTGGATGAAGATCAAACATTGGTGGTTGTAACTCAGCAAACTCTATTGCTGTAATACCAACAGCCCATATATCACATTGTTGATTATAACCACCTTTTCTTTCGACTGCTGCCACTTCTGGTGCCATCCTTCATAAATATAGAATGAAAATACATGAATAGTGAATTAGACAAGAAACTGTCAACAGAATTCACATTTTTGAAATTATTCATGTATACAAGTTTTTCGAATTTACAAGCAAAGGTTTTCTTAAAAATGAAGTTACCAGTAGATACTGGTAGTTACTTTATATGGTAAAAAAATTAATGCGGTAAATAAGTTGAAGTATAACATGAGATTGACTGATATACATACAGTACTTCAGTAAACCCCTACATCATATTATCTATTTTTGGAATGGTTTAAAAAAGATTATTAATGATTCATGCAAAGATGTGCAGATGACATACTCTGTGTAGAAAATATAAAAAAATATATTGATTTATATATGTATCCTTTACGAAATGGCAAACTGAGCATGTCAATGCAGACTTCCATGAAAAACCAACATACTGTGCTGTACAATGATCACTTCAGAAAATTTTCATGCCCAATCAATAATTTAAAAGACCTAAAGTAAATGGCATTATGACAAATTTAAAGTGGATAAGCACACTTACCAATATGGAGTTCCAATAAATGATTTACGTTTCCCGAGTGTGGCTGTTATTTGTGCTGATACACCAAAATCCGCTATGAATAAAAATACACTTTATAATCACTTAATGAGACAAAGGCATCAATTTGGTAGGTTAATAATTACAACAAATATGTCAATAGATTAAAGACTAAAGAGAGGTGGTTTAGTGATAATTCAAACTTTTTCCATAATCACTACATCTACTGGTACATGTAATTATTAAAAATAAAAGATTAGAAATGTCTATTGTTTATAGATAAAGAGCTCAATTTAACTAAAATAAAATGGTATTTAGTGTACAGCGTAAATAGTTTACAAATAGAGACTATTCTACAAGGTAACGAATAATTGGTCAAATTTTAAATTCCAAGACACAAAACACTATTCTGATATAAAAAATGTTTCTACCACATTTATAAAACTATACACTGTACTATATTGACCCTACAAGGCTTACCTAATTTGACATCGCCTTCTTCAGTGAGAAGTATATTAGCACCCTATATTACAAATAACAAAATATCATGCATAAAGTTTAACAAAAAATAAAATCTAAAAAAATTGTAAATTGTAAATGTGACAATTTTTTTCACTCCGTGTGAACAGAATTTCCAAGGTAAAACATTTTATCTCCTATTATCTCATTATCTCAGAGATATTCAATTTTGAAATTGCGTTGCAAATCAGTTCTACATTTAAAGCTTATGACAAAAATTTACGAAATTTAATCAGGGCAAAGATCAATTAATCCTAAAACTAACCTTGATGTCTCGATGCATTTTACCCTTGTGATGCAAATAATTGAGGCCCTTCAGTGTTTCACGGGAAACGAAAGCTATCTGTGGCTCTGTAAGGGGACCAGTCACTAAAATATTTATAGAAAGGTTAAAAAACAGAATGCTCTTTTTTATGCAACAACAATGATATTGTATCAGACACACTATCCTCTACCTCAAACACACTCCCCTATACCTGAAACACACCACCCCCTACCTCAACTGATGCAACGTATTTTGTATGAGATCTCTGTCGAATGAGATCTAATGGAGATATATTGAAAGCAATATTACTCAATGATGATCCCTGACGACACATTGCCCAACAGAATCCAATAACTAAGTCTATTTATCAAACGGACGTCAAAACGCTTTTCGTAAAAAACAATTTGAGTTATGGCCACCATTTTTAAATTGTATTTAAGACAGTAATGCTTAAAGAACCATCCACCGTTTCTCGTCGTAAAGTATGTCATTTTTCCTCGTCGTAGGACATTTTTCAGTTCATATGAATATGATGATCTGTGTACGATTTACTAAAATGTTTACTCCTAATATCAGTGTTATGAAAGAACTTCCTTTATTTTTGTTCTCAGATGTGTAACATAAAACGACAGTTACGATCGAATAAAAACATACAGGAAAATGAGACATCCGAGATAATGCTTTGGTTAGAACAGAAGCCTATGGCCAATATAATGTACCACAAACAATTGCATACCGGGCGGTAGCTATTGTTTCCCCCTGGTTACAAGAAAAACTAGACATACGTCCAATATCGCCCAATGACATAGCAAAATTGCCTTATTTTTTAAAATTTTGAAACCAGTGACCTATAAACTTTTTAACCTCGTGAATTGTGTCATGGACTACAACTTTGCAATTCATAGTTGTATTAAATTGTGCTCATGTAATGGGATATAGTGAAAATTGCATTGTTTTCAATGTTCAGCGCCCCCTGGTGTCCATATTTAGAAACGAATGACCTTGAAACTTTGTAACCCTGTTAATTGTGTCATGGACTTCAACTTTGCAATTCATAGTTGTATTGAATTGTGCTCATGTAAGGAGATATAGTGAAAATTGCATTATTTTCAATGTTCAGCGCCCCCTGGTGTCCATAATTAGTGACGAATGACCTTGAAACTTTGTAACCCTGTGAATTGCAGGGTTCCTACAGATGACCAACATTTTAAGGACTTTTAAGGACAAAAAAGGCAAAATATAAGGACAATTTCCCCAAGCACACAACCACACAGGGGCGGATCTAGGTTTTCACCAAGGAGAGGGTTTACCTGAAGCGATTACACACCCCACACTGGCTATTTTTATTTTTTTCGCTGATCACGAGCGCCAAAGGCGCGAAGTCTGTACGGGAGGTTTGGGGTCCTCCCCCAAGAATTTTTTTTAATGGTGCCCGGAAAACAAGTTTACCGAGTTTTTGGGAGAAAATAAAAGTTCAAAATATGTCAGTTTTGCAAAGACAACATCGTTAATTTCATGAACACAATCAAGTTGGAAAATGAAATGAAAAATTTTTTTATTAATACCTACTATAAATCCTTGCATATACTGTATGTTTGTAAAGTCATCCTTTTTAAACCACTTAAGAATATATAAATCCAATAATAAATCAAACCCGGACCAACCCTACCCTTAAATTTCTCAACGAACGGTTCTGCAGGAATTGAGAGAATTATATAATTTTTAAAAAACGGCGGAAATCGCAGAATATTCACATCCCTGAGATTTTACTAGGCAGCTCAAAGGGGGTTTAAACCCCCAGTGTAGATCCGCCCCTGCCACACAAGCACAATTATAAATGAGTAAAACCTGTGAACTGGCAACTGAATTGTATTAATTACCTCATGTCTTTGAACTTAATAAAAAAACTAGTGTTAGTGTTTGTCCTTGTGATTGTGTACGCTATTAATTTAGCCTTTGATTTGACTTATATTAATTTATTAGATTAAAGCATCTTTTAAACTTAATAAGGCAGTTGTCCTTGTGTATTGACAAACTAATTTATGCTTTGACAGACCTGCCTACCCCATTTATTTTCTTTCAGTAGTTTTAACATAAATCAAGAGTAGTTTGCCCTCAGAAAGAGTAGTTTTTTAAAGACCACCAAACAGTAAAATTTTACTTTGGCAAGAGTAGTTTTGGTTCTTTCTAGATCCCTGAAGAGAAGTTTGAAAATAAAGATACTACAAATAAATCATTTTTAGTATTAAAAAACGTCCCCTGTCGTACATCACATAGTATAAATATCGATCAGTGTCGGAGTTTTAATAAGTTTTCGTCGTAGATTCGTAGAATTTTCTCGACAATCGTAATTTTAGAATTAGAACAAAGCAAGAGAAAGCCGTAAAATTTGATCGGAAGTTGTATTGTGACCGTAGTTTTGATAGAAACGCTGTGAAATCGTAAAAAATAACCTCCGATCGTAGCAGCGTAATTAGCATCAAATTTCCGTAGAAACTACGGCAAAATCGTAGGGGTAGGCAGGGGTGCTTTGATGTTATTAGGCCTATATTGTAACACTGGGTAGTGGTCACGAATGTAGGTAAAAATCCCCCCGGTAAAAATGTATAATTTTTTTGAAATTTATATCAGATTATACAGACTACATTTTCCAACTATCTTTCAAAACATATTTACAAACTATAAACAGCACACAATAGTTCACATACTGCACAGTTCACATTCATATGACACAGTTCACAGTTAACTGCACAGTTCACAGTTAACTGCACAGTTCACATTCATATGACACAGTTCACATTCATACGACACAGTTCACATTCATACGACACAGTTCACATTCATACGACACCGTTCACATTCATACGGCACAGTTCACAGTTTGTATCTTGACAACCGTCGAGTCCATTGGCCAAGGTGAACATTATGTCCAATACCAGTTAAAAATTTGCATCATAATTTGTCCATCTTATACAGCGTTCACACAAATTCTTCAGTCTTTGTTGCTGATGAAGTTGTTGCACACGAACTTGAGGTACGGTGCCAATTCTACTTTGAAGAATCTTCGTATTTACTCAATCAACTAGTGGCTATACTCCTCAGTCAACAAAAGGATTAATTGTTTTTTGTAATAGTTTAGTAAATAATTGTTTAACTGACATTAAATTACTCAGTGGCTAAATTACTCACTCAGTCAACAAATGGATTAATTTTTTTTCATTTTTTACTTTGGGGGGATTTTTACCTACTTTACAATTTGGGGGATATTTACCGTTTACCAGTGGTCACACTATGGCCACATGATTTCTATGCAGACTGGAACAATGTTAATTATGTGTGAAATGCAATTAGACATGTAGTAGCAGGCCTTTGTGCATTGAATGTATGTATGTATGTGTATAATGAATAGAATGATTACTCCAAGATTGAATAAAAGGTTTTTACAAACTTGTAATTGTATGCAACAATATTACTACCTGATAACATAGGCTTATATAAATAATAAGGCAAAAAAGGAGGATAATCTAGAAAAAAAAGGCTATTCTTTCTTGAAGAAAAAAGGCTTTGAGATGAGTTAGTGAAAAAGCTCATGACTCATAATTTTTTGTCACGTTGGCATTAACATCAGAATATTGAAGTAAAATGTTGTTCAGTTCTTATTTCTTATACTTAAATGCTACAAAGCCCAAATTAAGACAGTACATTAGACAGACTAAAAACTTAATCAAAGTAAATAACCTGTTGTTTTATCAGCTTCTCTGCAGCTATGAATTTATCTTAGTTTCACGGTTTCCAACGTGTCATAAATAATGTATGACATCCACCACAAGTCATACATCAATGATCTAGTTAACTTTTTCAATCTGAAGAGCTCATAGAAATGTGCTTTAGGTTGTAATTATGATTTCAAACATGGATGATTTCAGTGCAGTAATAGTATTAAATGCAATCACTGTTTCTCGACGCTCTGACGACTACTGTCGACAATGTTTGTGAAAGTGCAGAATAAAAAGGACATCCAGGGTCGACTGATTGACTATTCTGATCAGAGGCCAACTCATATACTGGACTGGATTGATCTGACAGCAGACACGGACAGTTATCCAGATTACTGTGTCAACTCAGTGACGGATCAACTGAAGTAAATGAGATATTACCATTTCACAACATGACAAATTTCAGTAAAATCCATTCTAACAGGTCAGGTGTTGAAAAAATTTGTAACCGCGCAGTTTCATTATTAAAAGCGACAACATGTAATGCTATATTATGACATTTTATAATATATTTTTGTACAAATATTGTACATGCATATACATGGCAACTACTAACTGATTTCAATATCAAAAATGAGCTTCTAATAACCTTTTAATGTGTAGAATACGTTATGTATTTTGCATCGCAGTTTACCGATGAAATGCTAAATTAACCCTTAACCTACATCATCGTCCAGGCACAAATACATCATTTCTCGGTGACGTTGACAACAGCGGAAAACATTAATAGTCAAGTTATCGTCTATAAATAATACTCACTGTGGTAAATATCTTGCATTGATCCACCCCCGCAGTACTCCATAGCAATCCACAATTTATCACGCCTGAAAAACAACAACATCTTTAATAAATCAACGTAAAAGTAAAACAAAAATAAATCAGCAAAATTTGAAAAAAATATTAAATTCTTACAGAAAACGAACCATCAAAGGCAGGCTTGTAAACAATAACATTTGTTTATTTGAGGCGCTAGTAGAAATTAATATGATGGTTCACAACATACAAGTATAAATACGATTTATATTTATTATTGAGTTGAAATTAACCTGGTGAACACGTAAACGATGAATATCAGTTGTTATGGGTAACAAATATTTTGATAACTTAATTAATGGAAGCGAGTCTTGTAAAAATATAACAAGCTTACCTAAGATAACAACCGAAGTAGGCAACGATATTACGATGTTTACAGTCTTCCATCATAACAATTTCTTGCTGAATAACCGCAAAATCGTCACCTGTTCGACAGATAAACTAATGTTTTATAAAAATCAATCTCCGAAGAGGCACCATACATTCGATTAATTTCAGTCATGAAGAATACAAAAGGTACCGATATTTTAGATTTATTTTAATTTACTGTTGTAAAAAGAAAGCTGCGTAGTCAGATTTCCCTATTTTGTAATCAAATCAGTTAATGTAAAATATAACGGTCGATACAGTGACGAAGACGAGACGCCAGAAATTCACATAAATCTCACAAGAGAAAGAAACTAGTCATGACATAATGTATTCATGATGAAACATTTTTCAAGTTTTATGAGAAAAGACGTACCAAATCCCTCATTGCATATAATTTACCAACAAGAATCAAAATTTGCAACAAAAAAAACCCATGAATTATCACTAAGATAATTATTATGTAAAGAATAAATACATGTAGTAAAGAATAGTTAAGTCGATGTAATAATTGAAATATAAATGAGCCTCTTACTTACCTGGTTCAAGTTTGATCACCTTGATGGCAGCAAGTGCATTGTTAGAGTGACGTCTGGCCTGAAAAAAATTATTTCAGTTCTGAAGTGAATTATATAAATTAATATCGAATCCTCGTTACTAACGAATCAAACCATTGTTTGTCTTTCCAAAGGAAATAACTAAAAAGAATTTACCGGTATGTCTAAAATAAAATTATTACAGTGTACACTTAGAAATATACATTACAAGTAAACATAATGGAAAGCAACTAACCAAACCGTAAACCCAAATAAATCGGTGGTCGGAAAATGATTCTACCTGGGTTTTTTATTATCAAGAGTCCGCGGTTACCTAGGACTACAATATTGTTTTAATATTATACGTATGTAATTGTACACAATTTGTGAAACGATCGTAAATATTTGGCAAATATCACAAACTAAGACATAATTTATAATATACATTGTGGGCGCTATACTAAGATCAGCATCTTCCGGAAATTGTCATGTTATTTTAAACTTCATAAGGTGGGAAGGTACATAATATAAAATAGGTACAGATGAACAATGTTTTAAAGCAAAAATTTGTTATATAGGTTATATCGACCATCGACCCAGCCGCGAAGAGTCAGGTGTGTAGAATGGGTAACAAAACTGGTAATCGAAAATGCGAAATTGGAAAAAGAGACAAAAACATAAGTATACATGAAGTCTGTTTAACCATGGCATGGACTTATGCATGGGTCAATTGCAATCCTGACCCCCCTCCTCAGGAAATCGACAATCTAACGACATGTAAATTAGATTTGATC
>JAYJLZ010118555.1:0-29281 GCA_036873915.1 Tubulanus ruber | reverse complement strand
GATTTTACAACAATAGCATTAGGTACTGGAGTTGTAAGTGTGGAAGTACTTTTAGTTGGTGAAATTTCTGAATTACCAGTCAAGTTCATAACAGAAACTGGAGGTCGGGTGTGCACAGGACTACTCTCTGAACTGGCAGTGAAGTACTGCTACAAATAAGATACAATAAATTAAATAGGTTTGAACATAACCGTTGTATAACAGTAACAACTTATTGCATTAGTAAGTTGAAAGCATAAGTTACTTACAGTGTCCGACTCGTCACGAGTATCTACCGTTAGATTGCCACGCTTCCGTAATGATTGTCGTTTTTTAAGTAACTTCTGTTTGTAAGTATTGAGTCTATGTGTGAAATCCCCAGAACATTTGTGTAACTCCTCTAACTGTTCGTCAACTATAGCAGAATCACTCGGCTCACATCGTTGCATCAAGAACACAGCACTTTCCTCGAGAAAACTAATTTTTCCAGACTGCTCATCGACTTCATCTTCAATTTCCTGATAAAAAAATAAATGTATAAATTGATGAGCGTTTTGTCACTTTGTTAGATTGTTGTTTTTAAGTATAAAGGAGCATTCATATGTTATTTATATTTATAAAGGAGCATTAAAAGACCATTAGACCATATATAAAAATGGTAACACATCTATCGGTCTTTATACAAGTACGTGTATTTTATTTTGATATTCAGTTGTATGAACGGACCTTGATTTGCTGTATTCTCTCATTCAGTGAGCCCTCCGAAAAGTGTTCGACATTCGTTAGTTGTATATCCATTTCTGTCAACCAAACCTGAAGACCATCTCTGATTTCATCAAAGTTTTCTCGTGTTTTTAGTAAGTGTCTCATTCGACGAGTTTCTGCAGATGAAAACTTTGATAAAGCATCCCATCTTCTATTATAACTGTAAATAGAATTTTTCAGATCTCCACTGGTGTCTATTCGGCTTTCTCTTGCCAGATGACGATACTGTTTATTGAGGAGTTCTAATTGAGACAGTTTGTCAAACACATCACCCTGGAAAATCTACAAAACATCAAAAAGTTTATAAGGTACCTATTTAGAAAAATTGATGTAGTTTTATCTAACTTAGATAGCTATCATAAATAATTATGTATGAATTCAAAAACATTGGCCCAGTGAACTTCATATTGTTCTAACCTCATATCGTTTGACTTCCTGTTTCACAATGCCAAGTTCCACACTAGCTGATTTTGGATGTTTGCTGAACTGTTCAACCTCTTTCAACCATTCTTCAAACTTTTTCAAATCAGCAAATAGTTTCTGCCATAAACGCCAAGTTTCTTCAATTCTAGAATTAGCAATATATATTAGTTTCTCTTAATCCAAAATTCGCAACAAAAAAGTTACATTAGAATTATGAAGCTGCAGGGTTTCAAACAAGAACTTCCAACCTAAGATTGTTCCATGAAAAACTCACTTGAGTCTACGTTTTGTAGCCTGATTACAGATATTACGCCACCGTTTATCTAGACTCTTCATTGCTTGGGTGAGAGCATTATTTTCAGCTTGTGTGGGACATGCATCTGCGTCATGCAAGAGGACTTCACATAGATTAAGTACTGATGACACTCCATTACTATGTTTTTCAATATCTTTCTGAATATCCTATGAAAAAAATTAGATAAGATAAAAATGGAAAAAGCTATATGTTTTGTTTATTTAGACAGATACTGCTAAAAAATTATACAGCATATACCTGTTGTTCTCGAAGTTTTCTTTCGATTTCAGCCTTATTTCCTCTGAGGTAAGTGACTGGACTACCCAGAACATGTTCAATATAAGCCAACCATGTACGTAATTTTGCCATGTTATGTTCAAGTTGGTTGATTGCTTGAAGAGTTTCTTGTAGTTTCTTTTGTCTAAAACAAATTTTTTGGATTAGATCATTTAGATTTACTAAATATCAATTCAGCCCATGCAACCAACTTTCATTTTACAAAAAAAGCATTATTTTCAGTAGTTGGACATGCTACTAGCTTTGTATTTACCTATTTCCGCCAGCATCTTCGAGTTTCAACCATTTTTCATTAATTGATACAATTTTGCCGCGTATATCATTTGACCTGACTTCACTGCTGTAACGCATCAGTCGCTGACCTTGACCTAGAAGGTCATCTTTGTTACCACGCATATCATCAATTTCACTTTGGTATTCCTACACAAGAGATGAAGGAAACAATATAGCTAGCATTTGGTATGTTGAAAGACCTCAATTGGACTTACAGTTGAAGCAGAATTATAATCGTTAAAATTAACTCATATTATTAATGGTAAATAAATAATGTTGAAAACAAACCTTTTGTAAACGAACAATAAGATCTTCAATGTGGTATTCTTGATTAGAAACGACCTTGTTATACATGGCCGTCAACCATTCAGACATTTCCTTATAGCGTTCATTAAATGCTGTCCATTCATATGTTTTGTCAGCAACATATTGCTTTCGTAAAATAACTTGATTATGTATTTCTTGCCATTGCTTATTCAATAGTAATATCCGCTGGCGTAAGATCGTCAAATCTTCAGAAGTGATGATTAAGGATAAATCCTTTTGTGCTTGTCCGATTCTACCCATTTTTTGTGAGTTTGCATCAAAAGTAGCTTCCAGGTCCTAGAAAAAATATATACCGGTATTTTAGCTTAATAACAGATACGAATCAAGCACAATCAAACAAATTCTGGAATAAAACTATATCCACAGAAAAGTTAGGTTGAAATCCTTTTTCCTAGACAAATATGCTGAAATTTGAAAAGTACAAAAAAATTTACAAAATCTAATTTACTGGCAACTTACAATACACATTTGCATTTCCCTCTGTAAACCATCATAATGTGGTGGCAAGTCCACTGAAATTTTTTGGCGGACATCTTTTAACAAGGCAATACATTCATCCATCTCTCTATCACACTTTTCCCACTGTTGAAGAATATTCTCTATTTGATTTCGATGGTCATCCATTTTGCCCATCACTTGCAACCAGCCTTGCTGCATCTTAAACAAGCTGTCTTTAATTTTCTGAGCTGCGACTTCATCAGAACACTGTATCAATGACTGGCCTGCCTCATGAACTTTCTGGTACATCTGTTCATGTAGTGCAATATCTCTTTGAATAACCTAGAAATAGAACAGGTTTGTATTTAGATACACTCAGATAAGGTTACCGGTCGATAATAAATTCATCAACCAAGCACTGAATTAACCACCTTGATAAGGCAAACAGATTTTATATAGGCAAACATTTTCTTGGTGAAATACCCACAATATAGCTAATGTAGAAATATAATATTTAGGTAGAGTACAACATAATTTCACTACATACAGGATAAACGATACTTCTCAAATGGTTTTATATTCGTTTTACATTCTCCAGTTAACGAATTTAATTAAAATTGTGAAAAGAAATTAAAAGTAAATTCTTAATCTTCAAGTAATACCTTGGTGTAGTCGAGAAGACCCCGAAGTTTTTGCATTGGTGCAACTGAGAATTCAAATATCTTCATGCTATCATTCATAATTATAAGCCAATCACAAAGCTTCTCAGCTATCTGTCGATATGCCTGCCATTGCGCAATAATATGGTCTATATTATCCTTCCTCTGATTAACTTTTTGGATGACACTCTGCCATTTATCTTCCAATTGTTTCAGATCCCTTTGGAATTTAATACGTTCATCTGGAAGACTATCTTTAACAATCTGTTGACCTTCATTTAGAATTGCTTGCAAAATCTGATGTCGCCCATAAATCTCAGATTCAAAAAGCTGAAAATAATGATAACTCAAATATGTTCTAATAGGAACAAATGAAAATGAATTCACAGATGCCTTGTCACTTCTTACTGAAGCAATGCCATTATTGATTATACATGTATGATATATGAGTAATACCATTTACTTACTTCACATTTCACTTTCTGTTCTATGAGAGCTTCATAACTGCCAGCAATATCTTCTGCAAGATCATGTTCTGTTGTGGATAGAAAACTAAGCCATTCTTCACATTTTTGCATAAAATCTTGGTGTTGTAACAGATCGGTATTCAAGGCACGGTACTTCTCGGCAGCTTTACCCATTGCTGTATGCCAGGTTTGATTAACCTTTCTCAACTGAGCAATCTGGGAATCATCAAGCGACATTCTATATCCTTGCTGTTGTAATGAATCTATTCGTGATTGATTATTTGAAAACTGGGCTAATGCAGATTTTAGCTCTGTTCGTCTAGCTTTTATCGATATTTCATCAAACTGGAAATCCTCTTCTTTCTGAAGTGTCTCTTCCACTTCAGCCAGAAAGACTTCCAAGCTTGCCACTGCATCATCAAACCTATTTGATCGAGTAAGATCATTCTGTAACTTCTGAGAATGCTTGTTTAATGTATGCTTAAGCGTTACAATGCGCTGATTTAGTGCAGTTTCCCGTGAAGTTATACATATAATAGTAGTATTGTCCATGTTCTTTGTGATAAGAACACTCAGTTTACCCAATTTCAACATCAAAGGATGGAATTCCTCAATACCATGTTCAAGCTCCTGAAGATAACATGAAATTAAAGGACATTAATCATCAAGGTGAATGCATGTTTCATTGGATACAAGAAATGTTGTTTTAATCTGAAAATTAAGCTTAAAGCAGAAAAATAAAGCTTTATAAGGAATATACATTTATCAAAAAAAAGAGTGGAAAAATAAGTAACACTCAAAATTACACCTTTAAAATGCACATTCACTTAGCTTTACGTTCTATGTCATATTCAGCATTGGACATATTGTAATGACTATACAAACCCTGCAAGACTTCAAATTTTCAGCTTTTTCCTCAATATTAAGCTTCCTTTGTAAGAGCTCACTAGCTTCTGATTCACGACTGGAAACCCACTGCTTGAGATCGTTATACTGATCTTCATACTGAGACCAAAATGTCAATATCTGATCCAGTAATGAGACATGATGTGTAAGTCGTCCAGATACATCAGTCCACCTAAAATGTTTATTGTAATTAATTAAGTTCTGAAAACGAACAGGGTTTAAAAATAGTCGAATTCAAATCAAACATGGTAGCAATCCACTTGTTTGATAATATCATCAGAAGCAAACAACTACAGCTGTAAATGTGACTAACAATATACAAACCTAGTTTTAATGTCTGCTTGAGAATGATGCAGAGATTGTCCAAGAATAGGATCAGACGCATCTATCAAACGACTTGCCAAGCTCAAATATTCATTTAACACTCCTTCATTCAGTTCAAACTTCTCTTCTATATCCTAAAAATGTATAAATAATATCAAAAATTATAACTCATCAAAATACATAGTTTTTTTAAAATACAAATTGATGACTGGATGATAGAAGTAGAACAAAAGAAAGAATTTCTTAACATTGATTTCATATCAATAAAGGAGATATCACTCCACTCACATGATAAACACTTCAAATGATGAATCTTAATCTGGCTATTTTTGGTGGTTAACATGACAACTGCCAAATAACTGTTTATATTTATATATTTTTTATATTTATTTTGTACTTTAAGTACAATATGAATGACAGGTGTGAATGAGTAGCTCTACTTTATTTTTTAAAATTAATTAAATCTTTTATGTGTTACATGTATTAACATCAAAAAGGATGCTGTGATAAATATGGCTACAAGTATGCAAGGCTACTTACTTTCATCTTGGTGACAACCTCTTTAAATGTGGAAAGGTCACCAGAAACGTTATTGTATCTATTGAGTAGATATTCTGTCTCGGTTAACGTCTGAGAGACTTTTACTAAAGCCCTGTGGTAGAATTCCCATTGTCGGAGAATATCATGCAGGGTGTTTTGTAACTGCGCACATTGATGACTAATAGATCCCTAAAACAGAGAAAAAACCACTTATCACTTCTAACCATTTCTCCATTTATACATGTTTAATTAAATAATTTTTGAGTAATTTCTTAAATATTACGGTATTTTTAAATATTAACACCAATAGACGTTGTATCAGGCAAATATGTATTACTTTATTGCTGGTAGCTGTATGGGTTTAAAAAAGGTATAAAAGTGTTAGTTATATCACAATTGTGACCAACACCTTTATTGCTGTTTTGATATAAGCCATATCTCAATTTTTATTTGTAAAACCAATTATTTTTATATATTAAGTTTACACACACAATTGTGGTTCTTCGTATTGAATTAATTTAGTTTTTATTATAGAGCTACACTATAATCAACTACATGCCTGCAATTGTTCAAGTTCAGGAATGGTATTGTCAACATCTTGGGAAGTACTGCCTGGTATCCTACGGTCAGGTTGAAGTCCTGCTGACATATGCTGCAGTTGATCTAAATCAGCTTTCTTCTCTCTCAGCATGTTTTCCAGAATCTGTTAAATCAATAGATGAATATCACTTGACTCAAAAAATACATAATAACCACATTAATTAACAATACAGCATGGTAGTTGAGTATCGACAATAAAAATAGTTGTGTTAGAATACAAACCTTGCATTCTTTCAATGCATGCTTCACGCTCACTTCATGTCCTAAACGTTTGAATTTTTTGAGACGGGCTTGCTGTTCCAATAACCACTGTTGGTAAACATCAACTGCCTGATCATACTCCTCCCATTTATTACATAACATCTCATGCTTTTTAAGTTTCTCCAAGAGATCAGTTGTCAGTTTCTGCCAAAGGCTGTTCATCTGTCCAAGACGCTCATCTAGTTCTATTTTATCGATTTTATGACTGGAATCAGCAGAATCACTGAGTGTTGTTTGTGGCACTGTTTGGTTCACAAAATCAACAATGACCTGTCTACTTGAGATGTCTATTCTATAACCCTGAAAAACATTTGAAAAACTGACACTTTAAATCCTGCACATTTAAAAGTCGCTGAAGACCTGTTTAAACAAATTTTTTTGTGCAATTGTACCACAGAGAAATCAATTGCAAAGCTTCATTACCTTGTATTTTAGCACGAGTGTTCGCACATCTTGCAGACTATTCAATGGTGTTAGATTATCTTCTGTGAGGACACTAGCAACGCTTTCTATCCAGATAAGAATTTCTGTTAAGGCCTGCCTTGATGGCAAAAGCTCTAACTGAGCCATGAGCAACTGCTCCTCATGTATTGGAATATCGTACATGAGTCTCATCCAACGATCTTCAAGTTGCTCAAGTTGACGCTGGAGTCCCGGAATAAGTGAGGTTTGGGTTTGCAGTAAATGATTACCGATGCCCACAACTCTTGTTTTCAATTCCTGCTTCTGTTCAATTTCTCTGCGGAAATCCTGAATTTATCATATGAGTTAATTAAATACATGCACATTTTACAACAATTTCTACTTGAAAGAAATACTCATTTTCTAAGATGTGCAATTCTGTGGCACATATTTATTATCAGTGTCCAATGTATCCTATAGACTTATTATGCCAGATAAAGAACTGTAACATCAAAAACTATATACTGTAAAAACAAAACCAAAACTTACAAGGAACTTTTCAACTCTCTTTTTAAGCTCTTGCAAATTTTGGAGTTCATCTTCGTTGAGACTACTTAATTCATCAAGACGTTCTGGTACATTCAACACCCAATCATATAGTGATTTGAATTCAGTATCAAACTGTTCCAGCTGCTTAAGATGATTCTCCAACCTACAAAGTTCAGAGTTTCATAAAAGTTTTCCATGAACCAAATATGTATAAATGACTGGGCTTGAAATGATGACAAGGTAGTTTAATAAACCGAAAATGAAATTTATTACACTTACCTTTTATGTTCTACAGCACATTTATTAGTAAGTGCAACCCAGCGGTCAGCAAAGTCTGCAACATTTGTTTCCAATGTAGGACATGTAAGACTTTGCAATAACTGACGTCCCTTATCTACAGCTTGGTACATATTTGATTTCTCATTACCAAGAGATTGTTGAGCTTTTTCAAACTTTTCCATCTTCACTTGTATTAGTTCTTGACTGTTTTCTAAGGCGTACTTAGGAATCTGCTGCTGTAGCTGTTTTAACCAATCATTAATTGCTTTAAAACGATCATCAAACTCAACCCACTGGTAGACCAGTCGATCTAATTGTTGACCTCGCATGCTGGCCTTGTCTTGGATAATATGCGTTTGGCTGACAAGACGTGCGTGAGTGTGGGCATGATCCTGTCTTACATCCTCATCTACTTGCTGAGCCAAGGCATCAATGATACTTCGATGACTCTCAAGATCATTGAAAAACACCTGAATATCAAAACTTATAGGTATAGTGAACAAAGAGTTGTTTCCAATAACAGGAACACTCAGTCGAAATAAATACAAAATGATGATTTTTCTCCATAAAAAAATAAGACCTTACCTTATGTGTGTTCAACTGTTGCTTCAGATGGTCTAAGTCACTAGCCGAGATAGTGTCAGGTTTCAGCTTATTTTGCGCCGTTTCCAAGAATTCAGAATATTCTTCAAGCATTCTTTCATACTGGGTCTGAACAGTGATAGCCTTGCTAACATCAGACTTCTGTTCACATGACTAGAACCAAAAAATTCTTACGCTATAGAGATACTATAAACTTTCATAAATCAAACAGTCATAAACATTTCTTTCCAATTAGGAAAGAAATTTATTTTCACTAGGATCCGTGAATATAATTTTTATATTTTTACAAAGATAATAGTCACAGTGTACATCAGCACATGCAGGTGAACCCTTGCCAGTTTCAACTCGTGAAGGAAATCAGCAGTTGAAAACAGCAAGAATTAGCAGGTTTTAACACTGCAAAATCATATTTATAAGCAGCAACAAACTCACTATCAATTATCTCAATATGGTTAACTCTTTATTTATCTCTAGTTGCTTAATAATGACCTGATAAACACAATGGCGGTTGATCTCCCTATATTTAAACTTATGAAAGTCTGCTTATCAACAAAATTAGGTTAAGAATACAGAATTGATCTTCGAATCGGTTTTTCTTAAAATCAAACAATAGAATAAACAACATTACATTTTACCACCAGTACCAGTACCCAATACAACACTTGAAACTATATGTTTAAGTTGAAGAACACCAAGGGGTTTTTGATTCAGAGAAGTGAATTCCTTATACTTTGTTATAGGAAATTTACTTCCCAAGCAATACAAAGATTTTATGAAGAAGTACATGTATTTATTTAGAAATATTTAAGTTGACCGCATGAAAGAGATATAAATCTTGGACAAAAGCACATCCATGTGAATAACTTTGAATATCAGCCAAGGAAAATAGGGTCACTGAACAGAGAAATAATCTGATGAATACCAAATATCTATTGAAACATATTTGAAAAAATACTGTAAGTGAAGAAATAATTCTACACTATCATCCATTGGATATTTATGAAAAGATACCTTAAAAAATATTTTAAAAATCTAGGAAATGGCATTAAGCAAAATCAAACTGTGAATAGAAATTATGCTAAATTTACTACTTTTCCTAAGCAAGCAATGAAACATATATATCCCAATTTTTTGTTTCTTTGGATCACCAGAAGATGTTTGTGCAGGAAGAAAGGAGAAGCAGGAAACTGACATAAAAAGGATAGGAGTGGCTTACCAGCCACCAAATCATGTCTGTATAACAGCTGGTCTGTAAAGGCAAATACATACTATAAATCTAACAATCAATAATGGTATCTGGCCATGGATATAGGTACATAGATGTAACAATAATAATGTTTTTCTAATTTCAAAATTTATTGAAATGCACGAAAAAGATATATTTCAAATATTATATTAAAGACATGAAATTTAAAACACAAACCCTGGTTCATGGATAAAGTATTCTTGTTTCGCAAAACTCATAATTACATGTACTTTGCAAATAATTATATGGTAGATCCCTTAGTCCATGGATCTATAAATCTCTTCTTTATAGAACCATGATTATTCACACCATTTGAAAAAATATATAAAAATAGTGGAATTGTTCTTTGATAACTCACCATAATTCTGTCTTAAAAACAATGATAGGAATATGTGTGGAATCAAATACTATTCTATACATAGAAAAAAATTGTAATTTCTTGAAGGTATTGAAATAAGTATACCTTTTGTTGAAGTTCCTGCCATAAGAAACGCAGCATACTGAGATCAACAGGCATGACAAAATTTGGATCTTGAGCAATAAGATCTTCACCACGCTCTGATAACTCATTCAGTTCATCTTCAAATGACTTCACAACTGTTTCAAGTTGCTGCATATACAAAAAAATTACCATAAAAATTATACTGTACAAATGAATATACACGTTTTTGCATATTTTGAGATCAATACATTACTAGTATCTGATTTGGTAGTTAAATACATATATCAAATCACAATTGCAAACTATGATTTTCTGATAAAATAAACAAAATTACAAAACCTTGAAGGTCAACTTAATAATTTACTGGTGACAAAATGAATTTCTACCTGGTTTTCATGTAACTGCTGTTCCAAATTGGGCGAAACCTTGGTAATTGCAACATGACTCCTGCGGGCAACATCAAGACGTGATTGGAAGGAACGTACATCATCCTTGAAAGAAAAAGTATTTATATATAACTTCGTTATATTACAGAGCATGTTTAATTAAAATCAAAATAAATCAAAAATAATAAGCAATTATAATAAAAAATATTTGTTTTACCTGATAAGCCTTCCATATTGTCTTGCGTTGGTGAAGAGCAGTCTCTTTTTCTCGACCCTGCTTTTCAAGGGCATCAAGTCGCTCAGCCAAATCTTTTATGGTTTGTTCAATCAGGAGTCTACTATCTGCACCACTGTTCGATAGAACATCACTTGCTGCATGCGTCATACCAACAATTTCTTCCTGTAGTCTTTGCATTTCAACTTGTACAGCCTGCATCGGAGTACAGGGTATATACAGGTTAGATATTTGGTACTCAGACAAAACATACTGTACAAATATGAACACCATCCAAAAATGTAATGAAATTAAATTATCAAAAGATTTACATTTTTTTTATTATGGTAAACTTAACCCTAAACTGATAGCCATCTTGTGAATCAATAAAAAAATTAAATTACCACATGATCTTTTAACTGCTCATCAATATCTTTGTCAAATGTTGTACCAAATAATTTTAATTCAACACTATCCAGCCATGAAGATATGGCAATCATGGCATCTTGATACTGTTGTTGGAAGTCTAATGTTCGCTGTAAGCGAGTTTCTGTGTCTTCCACCTGAACTTCCATTCTACCCCAGCATATACGGAGCTCCTCAAGAGCACTGTTCATAGTAGCTTTTTTAGCTACTCCATCATCAACAGCACCAGGTCTAAATTTGCCACGACCACTGAACTCCTGCAAAATCAAGTCATCGGAAACATGAATAGTGACATTATGAATTGCGCCACTCATTTCAGGCAATTCTTAGGAATATTTGATTTGACTACTGATATATTGGTATCATTTTTTTAAAACAAAAATTAGAGCTTCAACAATTACCGCTGTCTTATTCCCTAATGTGTCAAGTTTCTTATCTGTCAACTGTCTTGAAAGCTGTTGCCAACTAGAGGCAATATCATCATAGCTATCTGACTCGGCACTGCTACCGTGGCGTGATTTTGAATCAAGGATTTGTGAGCCATGTCGCGATAGTTTCTTCAACAGGTTCTGATGATCTGCTATATCCGATTCCAAATCCTGAAACATGAATCAAACTTAAAATGATCAAATTGTTATCCCTTTGTCAGTGTTAATTTTATGTTATCAAACTATACAACTCACAAAGAAGCAATAAGAAACAAATACCTTTTTTAGGCTCAGTTGTGCACTTTTATTTCCCAGATTGGTTGAAGCGGCAGCATGTTGCTGTGTCTCTACAATCCACTTTTGTAGATTATTAACTTCATCTTGGTAGTCATCAAGTTCCTGTCTCCGTTTTTCACTCTCTTTTATTGTCTCTCTCAGTATTTTTTCCTGAACACACAAACATATTCACACAACTAGTTTATTTACTATGTTCAATATCATTTGCTTAAGTTAAGTTAAACCATACCTACTGGTATTAATTTTTCATTTATTAAACTATCATGATTCATACTGTTAATTTTACAAACTATTACCTGCTCGTTAGCATCTAATCTTAACTTGCAGATGTCATTGTCAAATCTGTCTAATGTGTTATGCATCTGCTTTGCTTTCTCTTTGGTCTCCAGTTCACAAAGCCTATCACAGTGAACATTCAAATCCGATAGCTGATGATTATATGTGGTAAGTTCCTCTTGTAGTTCCTAAACAATAAACTAATCAATTAAATTTACAGCAACAAAAATTTCACACCATAGGATGTTAGCTGGAGCCCAGTGAAATAATCTTTAACAAGAAGCAATCCGAGATCACGCCACGCTGAAAATCCAACATTTAAATTGGTCCGGGCCTATAACAATGCTACATTGCAGGTGTGCAGACAAAAAGACAATCAAAAGAAGTAGACTTCATGAAATTCCTGATCCGGATCACTCCCAAAATTTAATGGGTTTGTCCTTGACCCAAGACCCACCCTCCCACTAAATTTTAATCTGTAACTTTTTGCGTAATCCTGCTGACAAACAAACACACAGACACACAAACAAACGCCGCCTAAAACATAACCTCCTTGGCGGAGGTAAAAACATTTGGTACTATAATGCTAAAATGAAAAAGGGTTTAAAACTGTTAAAGAAAATGTTTAGTTTTGTGTGACAATATTAGGTTTTATAAAACCTTTGAGACACAATGTTTCAAGTAAAAAATAAACAATAGTAGTCGAAAATAAACAATATTAGTCATCTAACCCATGCAGAATTGCGTTTATTTTTCTTCAAAACTACTGAACAAAATCTAAATCTATATCAGAACTTCACAATAAATATACCTGCGTCTCCTGAAGCTGTTGTTTAAGTGACTCAACATCCATTGAAGCCATTGGTTCTCCAGCTAGTTTGACTTTAGCTTCGGTCAATTTTTCAGAAAATTCTAAAACCATTTCATTGTATTTCACCATCTCAAGTTTATGTTGATTTCTCTTTTCAGACAGAGACTGAAATGAAGTCATAAGAGTGAAGCTGATAATTACGGTATGGTAGTATAACTACAATGAAGATGAAATCAAAGGAAACCATGGAAGTTGAGAAGGTTTAAATTCAATGATACAATGGCAATGCTTTAAGTCATCAATAGATTTGGTTATGGTATTGGAACAACTTAAAATTGAAAATATCACTTCAGAAAACTTACATCAAGTTCCTTCTTCTTTTCAGCAGCTTTATTGTCGAGAGAGTTTAATTTCTGAGACAACATGACCAAGGTAGCATTGACAGTAGCATGTCCTTCTGGAGTGGTATCTTGTAGTAGCGCACGACTCTTTTGATTGACATCATCAATTTCTTCCTTTAACTGTCCAACCTCTTGAACTATCTCCTAGAATAAATGGAAAATTTAAGGTAACTTAAATCCAATCCCTTTCAATGTAAAATCTAGTGAAGTTGTTTATTGAAGCGATCCATAGAATTTTGCTATTTTTCAATGATGCCGCGATACCAAAAATAGAATCATTAATGTCAACATAAATATATATTTCCCAAATTACCAAGACTATAACTGAACCATCTATGACATACAGTAGTTGATAAAATGAGACATTCTTTATTCTAAACATGCCATGTGAGAATAAACCTATACCAATGCAATATTTGTGACATCAATTTCATGCAGGAGCAAATTGATGGCAATCTTACCTTTGATGAGTGGCCAGGCTCATGGGCCAATAGCTGCTTACAAAATTGTGTAAATACAAAGAAATTAAAGTATTTGTCTTTAAGAAGTATAGGTTGATGTATTTATGAAAATATGAAGAGATACCAGGTACTGTGTATAGAATTTTTGCCAAAATAAATCTATCTTTCTTGTTAGCAAAAGTTGTCATTTGCTTTACTCACGACAATATATAAAAGAAAGATATGGACAACTTGTCAACAAACCTCATGTTCCATATACAGTGGTTCAAGTTGACTGGTCTCCGTTGGTTTGATTGTAACAAGTCTTTGTTTTGTGTCTTTCAACTGAGCACTGACATTCTGTACTGCTTGTTGGTACTGTTCCTGCATCTGCAAGGCTAATTGGAGTTCTTTTTCCTTTGCGCCAAGCTATTAAAATTTAAAGAAATTTGTATTTGATACAATGCTTCAAAATTTGATAGAAGAGGTTATTAGTACAGTACCAATAAGAATCACTGTTACAAATAATCTAAATTCAAATTCAAATTATGAGTTAATTTGAACACTTAAAATTTGATCAACTGTGTGTCTTACATACAGGAAATGAGGTAGAAGGATTGTACCATAGTACATACAATACTTGCAAGGCACAATACAAAAGACATATATACCTGTAGCTGCAGATTATCCCACGAAGATGTCAGCTCATTTAAACTTCTACGATGCTGTTCTTCTGGTGCAAGGCTATCGTCAGAAATATTCTCTTCATATGGCAGGTGGTACTGCTGTTGTGGGACTTCATAACTATTTCTACTTTGTTCTGGCATCAATTCAGAAGAGGCTGGTCCTTGTCTATGTTCAGCAGCTGTAGCAATATAAGGATGTTGTTCAGCTCTATTGGCATCTTTAACTGATGTAGAACTATCCCTACTAGGTTCTGGCACCAATTCAGAGGAGGTTGGTCGTAGACTCTGGCCTGCAGCTGTAGCAATATAAGGATGTTTTTTCACCGTCTCATCTTCTTCAAGATGTGATTTAGAACCATCTCTTCTTGGTTCTGGTGTATTTTCCGAAGAGGGTGGTCCTCGTCTCTGACTTGCAGCTGTAGCGATATTGGGATGTTGTTCAGCTATGTCAGCATCTTTAACTGGTGTGGAACTATCCCTACTAGGTTCTGGCACCAATTCAGACGAGGTTGGTCGTAGAATCTGGCCTGCAGCTGAAGCAATATAAGGATGTTTTTTCTTTGTCTCATCATCTTTAATATGTGATTTAGAACGATCTCTACTTGGTTCTGACATCTTTTCAGAAGTAAATGGTTCTGGTCTTTGGTCTGTAGCGATATAAGGATGAGGTTCAGCTGTGTCAGCATATTTCATATTTGATATAGAAACAGGTGTACTGTATTCTGGTATCAATTGAGAAGAATCAGATTTTGGCACCTGGCCTAGAGCTGCAGCAGGAGGAGTTTCAACTTCGTCAGCATCTTTAAGATCTGATGTATAGCCATCCCTACTTGGTTCTGGTATATTTTTGAAAGAGCTTGGATCTAGTCTCTGGCCTACAACTGGAGCAATATAAAGATGTTGTTCAGCTTTGTTGGCATCTTTTACTGGTGTGGAACTATCCCTACTAGGTTCTGGCACCAATTCAGAGGAGGTTGGTCGTAGACTCTGGCCTGCAGCTGTAGCAATATAAGGATGTTTTTTCTTTGTCTCATCTTCTTCAAGATGTGATTTAGAACCATCTCTTCTTGGTTCTGGTGTATTTTCAGAAGAGGGTGGTCCTCGTCTCTGGCTTGCAGCTGTAGCGATATAAGGATGTTGTTCAGCTTTGTCGGTATCTTTAACTGGTGTGGAACTATCCCTACTAGGTTCAAGCACCAATTCAGACGAGGTTGGTCGTAGACTCTGGCCTGCAGCTGTAGCAATATAAGGATGTTTTTTCTTTGTCTCATCATCTTTAATATGTGATTGAGAACGATCTCTACTTGGTTCTGACATCTTTTCAGAAGTTAATGGCCCTTGTTTTTGGTCTGCAGCGATATAAGGATGAGGTTCAGCTGTGTCAGCATATTTCATATTTGATTTAGAAACAGGTGTACTGTATTCCGGTATCAATTGAGAAGAATCAGATTTTGGCACCTGGCTTAGAGCTGCAGCAGGAGGAGTTTCAACTTCATCAGCATCTTTAAGATCTGATGTATAGCCATCCCTACTTGGTTCTGGTATATTTTTGAAAGAGCTTGGATCTAGTCTCTGGCCTACAACTGGAGCAATATAAAGATGTTGTTCAGCTTTGTTGGCATCTTTTACTGGTGTGGAACTATCCCTACTAGGTTCTGGCACCAATTCAGAGGAGGTTGGTCGTAGACTCTGGCCTGCAGCTGTAGCAATATAAGGATGTTTTTTCACCGTCTCATCTTCTTCAAGATGTGATTTAGAACCATCTCTTCTTGGTTCTGGTGTATTTTCAGAAGAGGGTGGTCCTCGTCTCTGGCTTGCAGCTGTAGCGATATAAGGATGTTGTTCAGCTTTGTCGGTATCTTTAACTGGTGTGGAACTATCCCTACTAGGTTCAAGCACCAATTCAGACGAGGTTGGTCGTAGACTCTGGCCTGCAGCTGTAGCAATATAAGGATGTTTTTTCTTTGTCTCATCATCTTTAATATGTGATTGAGAACGATCTCTACTTGGTTCTGACATCTTTTCAGAAGTTAATGGCCCTTCTTTTTGGTCTGCAGCGATATAAGGATGAATTTCAGCTGTGTCAGCATATTTCATATTTGATTTAGAAACTGGTGTACTGTATTCTGGTATCAATTGAGAAGAATCAGATTTTGGCACCTGGCCTAGAGCTGCAGCAGTAGGAGTTTCAACTTCATCAGCATCTTTAAGATCTGATGTATAGCCATGTTCTGGCACCAATTCAGAGGAGGTTGGTCGTAGACTCTGGCCTGCAGCTGTAGCAATATAAGGATGTTTTTTCTTTGTCTCATCATCTTTAATTTGTGATTTAGAACGATCTCTACTTGGTTCTGACATCTTTTCAGAAGTAAATGGTCCTCGTCTTTGGTCTGCAGCTGTAGCGATATAAGGATAAGGTTCAGCTGTAGCGATATAAGGATAAGGTTCAGCTGTGTCAGCATATGTCATATTTGATTTAGAAACAGGTGTACTGTTTACCCCTATCGATTGATTAGAATCAGATTTTTGCACCTGGCCTAGAGCTGCAGCAGGATGAGTTTCAACTTCATCAGCATATTTAAGATTTAATCCAAAGGAACCAGATTTTGGTTCCTGGTCTTCCATTGCAGAATTAAAGGGATATGTTTCCGATACCTCATTAACTTCATGATCTGGTTTAGAAATATCCCTCCCAGATTCTGGCATAAATCTGGAAGACGTAGATCTGTGGATCTGGGATACATCTTCAGCAATATAGGGATGTTCTGATAACGAGTCTATGTATTCCTGTGTATAAATTCTAGGTAATTCGTCTTTCTCATCGTTAGCTGCAAGGACAGGATTAACCTGGTTAATTAAGCCTGAACTTTCCACAGGAGAATTTTTTTGTAAATTATTTTCTTCAGATGGAAGAGTCTCTGCTTTCTCTTGGTCTTTATAATAAGGATAGACCTTTTTTCCCATAGAATTAATAGCTGTTTCCTCCGGTGTTTCCACAATGGATTGAGTTTCCCTTTTCAAGGCAGTAGCTTGATTAGGATGAGGATCATGGAATCCATCAGACGGAGTTACCTCTTCCAAATTATGTTGGATACTATCTATTAGGTCCTCATTAGATTCCGTTTGAGTTGGGTCAGAACTGTCATCTATATCAGGCACAGTATTGTTTGTTGCTGATTTATTAACGTCAAAATCCTGTAATTCAGAACCCTCATCTGTATCTCCCACTGCTTTCTTAGATGGGTCAATATAATCTTTTTGGTTATAGCTATCAGGTACAGATGGTAGAACACTTATCTCTTCTTTTTCCTTAACATTGTCTGAAACTTTCCCAGCAAAAGTATCATCAACTTTTTCTTTGATTAAACTCTGAGACTCAACTCCATGTACCTTGACCTCATAAGTAGGGTAAGGTATTGAAGATTCAGATTCCGAAATGGCAGCAGCAGATATTCTTTCCTGGTCACTTAAGGGTTCAGCAAAATGTTTCACATTATTCATTTCTTCCTTAGAAGGAGGGATCGTTGGCGCTTTTTTTCTTCTTGGACTAATAATTTTATCCTCAGATCTCATCATGACAGCTGCGTGGTAGGGATGAGGTTCGGGAATGCTAATGTCCTCTGTTTCAGGAATACTGTCATGTTCAAAAGTATCTTGAACTAAAGGTTGCTGCAGATTTACAGCTGGAATGGATTTATTTGGGCTCCTTTCAGATTGGACAAGTTTCACATTACTGACAGGAATGCTAATGTCCTCTGTTTCTGAAATCATATCTTCTTCAAAAGTATCTTGAACTACAGGTTGCTGCAGATTTACAGCTGGAAGGGATTTTTTTGGGCTTCTTTCAGATTGTAAAGGTTTAGGTAATTTATATCCTTTTTGTGGCAATTTTTCAGAATTAGTCTTTGGCCTGCTTTGAACACTTTTGGGGCATTCAATAAGCAAAACTGATCCAGGAGGAATATTTACATAATCTGAGTTAACCAAAATTCCATCTGTCACATCAGTAGTCTCAGACGGATTTACAAGATCAGGATTTCCAGACACATTCACAACTTCACCTGAACCCACACACATTGCAGTTGAACTGCCGCCAGCACCAGGTGCTCTGCGAAGAATATAACTGTCTCCCGGTTTTAATTTGCGAATATGTCCATCAATTTTTACAGGATACATTTCAGATAGAATAAGATGCTGAGCAGGTAAAATATTTCTCGTTTCAGGATCAATTATCAATGTTTCATCATTTCCAACTAAGTGAGGAGCACCCCCAAGAGTAAAAGTATTTCCTGGTTTAAGCAGCAGCATAGAATCACGAGTCAATTTCTTTGAAACTGGCATTTCATCTAATTCCCCAGGACTTGTCAAAGAAACCTCAATTGTAGCATCATTTGAGTCTTGTTCATGTAACGCTTTCTTTTTATCTAAAACTGAATCTGGATCAATAGCAACATGTGTGCTAGCTTGAGTTTGTCTCAATGGAATATCATTCTGTAAGCAATCTTCAGGTGAACATTGAAACTGTTCTAGCTGCCTACTCGGTATTATATTCTCTGGAACCACTGGATTCACTTTATAGTTGATTGTTAATCTATCAACTATATCCTGTACGACACTTACCTGGTCAGTTTTATCTATGCGTTCAATACTCTCAAATTTGCTTGGATTTTCAGTAATTATTGCTGGTTCTTGGTAACTAGGAATGGAATGTTGAAGATCTGATTCATGAGGAATATTATCATCACTAGACTGTTTTGATGGCTGTTTATTGACTAAGGCAGGCTTCATACCAACCACAGCTTCGTGCAAAACCGCTGTACCTAATTCAACCCCACATATAAGGGATGCATGTGAAGGTGTCCTAGATTCACTAGGCAAAATCGCTTCAGCTCCATTAACTGAATTGTCAGAGCTGGGCTGATGAAATATATTCTCTTTGTCAGGCATTAGAAGAATAGAAGAGTCTAAATTACTATTTTCAATTGTTTGTGCAAACAGTTCTGTTTTTCCAACATCTGTCTTTAATTCTGCTTGTTGGCTGTCAGTAGCATTAAATGGGTACGATTGATAATCTCTTTCATCCCCTCCCTTCTTTTTAGAGGGGTCATTGTCATCATTTTCTCTATCCATAGATGAGGGTTTTGCCAAATGTGACTGAAGTAAATGACTTGGTAAAGCAGCACTTTCTACATCGATATTACTTGTAAATTGTTCAAGTTTCGATTCCTGAATTTCTTGATAAAGCGGTAAACCAGCACCATGTATCACAGCTGAATATTCTGGGTGAAGAACGGAACTAAACTCATCGCCTCCTATCATCATAGTCATCGAATTTCTATGAATTTCATTCTTATTTACAGGCATATCGACAGGAATTTCAAATTCAATAGCATCTTCTTTGATATTCAATACATCTGACTTGGATGCGATTTCAATGTTAAAATGACTGTCATCAGGTAAAGCAAAGCGACCATCCAGTGTCTTCTCAATGCTACGAGAGTGCTCAACATGCAACACTTGATGCGTTTTCACAATATATGACTCATTGTGCTCAGTCTGAGGGGTAATGATTTTCTTTGTTTTAATGAGTTCATCAACCCGAATGTGACATTCAATTCTTGCCGAGGAATCAGCATAGTGGGACGGAAATGGGCTACATACTTGGCTTCGTGGAGGGCTTACTATTATTGTTTCTGAATGTTCACTTAGTCTATCTAGATCAGGGCTTGATATAGTACTACGAGACGAAATTATCTTTTCATCTTCTGCACGCTCCGTTTCCTGAACTGGCTTATTAACGTCAAAGTCTATCACAGCATATTCATAAAAGGACGATTCCAAAAATGTTCCAATAGATGGAACTGTTTCATATTTTTCCCGTGGGGACTGAATTGAGGTTTTTTCCAAATGCTCCACTTCCATAGCTTCGGGCGTAACACTAGAATTATCTAAATGTCTAGAAGGTGATGATGACTGCCGAATGAGAGGACCGTGATCATCAAGTTTTTCTTCACTTAATGAGAAACTGTTCCCATCAACAGATATATTGTCATCGCTCTGTATTGGTTGTTCTAAAGAATCAGCAGCTAACAAGACGTCAGTGTCGTCAGACAATGGAGTAGAACTTCTGCGTTTAAATGAAATACGAGGTTCAACCGTGGGTGGACTAGTGACCTGATGTTTATTCCTTGTGGGCAGCTTTGAATCACGGAATGCTGCCAAAGATTCATTTAATGCTCGCGAACTCGATGAACCATCGGGTGAAACCGGTATTCCACTGTCCTTCCGCTCCAAGAATGGTTTAAATCCCAGTGAATCGTTACTCGCAGAAACCGAGTCCGTAAAGTTTTCATTACTTATCAAACTATCGTTACTTTCATTCACCCTATGGCGTCTCAAAGCTGGACTTAAGTGGCGTCCTCGTTTTTCAGCAAGTTGGCGACTCTTTAAACGAATAGCCTCAATCCGGTCTTCGTATCCTTTTATTTGAGAAGAAAGAGCCTATAAATATAGATAACATTTAACTTTAATTGATTCACCGTAAAAGGGAAAACAATTGTATATATAATTTTCGTCGCATATTGTATATTTGTTATGTGACACTTTTTAAGTTAGATTGACACAGATTAATACATTTTATTTATTTAACGCTAATTACGATATTATGTGCAAAGGAACGCTGATTTCCGAAGAAAGAAAAATAAAATATACACGAAATTGTAAAAAATGAATAATAAAATAGAATAAATTGTAACAGCACATGAACTGGGCTTTGTAGTATTGAGGTTGGTTTTCATGGTAAAATTATTGTATAAAAAACACTGGAAAATACTTATGTTATAAGCCCAGCACATCTGCTATTCATAAGTGAGCTGAACATAATGTAATATTTCAATTTAAACCAATATTGCCAAGATAAAAAAGGTACCATAATATCTTATACATGAAGTTTGACGTATTCAAATTGAGGTTACACGATTAGTTAAACCATTAAATTTCGTATTGTTATGTTTCCAACGTCCTTTTTTTATCAATTTTAGTAAGCATTATGCTGGAGATTCACGAAATTTTCAAAATAACTTTTTTAAGAAATTAATGCTATCAACGGGATATTTAACATATATCATTATCGGCACTCGAACAACGCACAGAAAGTTTATCAATCGACAAATAAACTCATAACATGACTATATAGGCCAATAAACAGTAATTAACTGATATCAAAAATACGAATTTCTCAATGAACATATATAGCATTGAAGACATACCGCTTCCATTCACCTATCAGATCTGCCAAATATGAAAAAAACGCATGAGAAGTTGAAAGGTGTACTACCGGAATAAAGAAGTTTTGTGAATCGCTTTTAGTAAAATGAAAGACTTCAATAGAATTAAAAATAGACGAAACCGTACATGTTGGCGTTGGAGGTATTTATAGTTTCACGTACAAACAAAACCAAGAATATTTACTTCTACAACTACTTAACATTATTTTTTTAAATTTTGACAAGATGTTCTTGAAATCTATCAACGGTAAAATACTATAACATCAAGTGTGTAAAAACATCACACAATTCAATATTCAACACTTCAAAATAGCTTCGATAATCACAATACATACGCACAGTCATGCCAGTATACAGATGTATAAAATATACGTTACGTTGGAATGCTCTCCATATCGTAAATATGACATCATTATACTGTACTAGACTCATCACTGAAATCTCCCATCAAACTTCACAAAAACACTCTATTAGGTTTTTCTTTCCAGGAAAAAGATATATATGTAATTTTAACAATAAATCGTTGTTATGTGAAAGTTGCCAAATTTAAATAACGGACTCTGGCTTTATATAACCGTATAAATATATAAACGTTTCATATGTCAGTGACTGAGTCTATAGTTTCCGAAGCGGGTTCCGAATTATACCATGGGCAACCGTTATATAAATAACATACCTTCCGCTATGCGTGAAGTAATGATAATCCTTATGTAAACAATCATTTGTTTATCAGTGATAGAATCCCATTAAGAAACTTATATACATGTATATATATATTTATGTAGCCCACATTTTGCTGTCGTACTTTAATCCATGTAAAACTTGTTTTATCGCCGCTGCGTGTGTTTCCAACGCACAAATGTCGCAGCTGATATTTTTCTAACAAACGTTTAAAAAAGTGATCGTACAAATACAAGTAGGTCACATTGTTTAGTCTATTTACATTCTGTCGACGGACATTTATGAGACTGTACGAAGAAGTCGAATTGCTACTCCGACAACAAATTATTCGTACGCTTTCAACACGTCAGAAAACACGATGGATACTAGAAGCACTGTGTTACGCTCTGAATCGCATCGTTAGTTCGTCTACCTATCAAATTCATATCAATAACTCAACTACCGGCAGTTAACAATGGTAAACGACACAGAAAATGCGAGCCAGTATGCATCTTGATAATAATGCACTCTAGACATAAATATAATTTGAATTGGCGGTTATTTTATAATCCAAAGGTTCGATGTAACACAATATTATTAAGCTGACGAAAACGGCGTAATCTGCTTGCTGATATTTAATGTTGAAAAAGGTAAAAAAATGTTTTTTATCGATGTATGTATCCAGTAAAGTTTTAATGGTTATAAATTCTTTCGAGATCGAGATAAAATTAAAACTAATTAAACCTGCAAATCTAAATTAGACCTTCTCACAACTCCCTGATTAGACTAAGATAATAATAATCCAATTCATTATAGTTGATTTTCTGTTAATTCCGACATTCTCCTAAAAAGTATATGGTGTAGTTCAAGAAATCGACCATAAACTACCCCAGTTAATATAATATATCACAACTCCTGTTACGGTACTTCTCAAAAAAGAGCATTGCATATCCAAACAATATTACTTTAAGTAACGCCATGCATAATATAAAAGCCTTACTACAGGGAAAAATTAATCAGCTATATTTAAAAGTAGTTACCAATCAACTAAATTATATATTAACTAAATTCATAATTATAATTAAATGATGGTAGATCAGATAACCCAATTATGTATTGCATATATCTTCATAATAATATACCGCTTACGGTAACCAATATAAGATTTCGATATATATATATATATCAAAAAAGTTATATAGTTGCATCTAAACATTATTTTTCGAAACTGGGTAAAACAATTATTGAGTGTTTGTTGCAGAACAACTTAAACTAACGTTCTCAATACACAAAACAATTATATAAATATTTAACAAAACATTTGAATGTAAATGCGTGGTTCGTTTTTAAACTTCAAACACCAAAATGGCTTATGAAGATCTTTTATACTTCATGTATTTTGGAAATTAACTGCTGAAATATGCATAACATCATTGGATGTCATAAAATTTATTTAATGCCAGCCACAAAGGTTCAAGAATGTTGTTTGAAGTGAAAACAGGAAAATAACGCCGACATATTAGTCAAGTATATTTAACCACTTATATTCATGAAGATTCAACCATAGTACCTTTTTCTAATCTTGGCAGGATTAAAATCACATCAAACAGTTAAGGAAAATTAGAGACGATGTGAAGTAAATTTGATGAGAAAGGGAGTTAGAAAAGACTACTGTGCTTACGTGTCACAGAGAATGTATAACCAAATACGAGTGCCAAAATAAATATAAGGGGGCTACATACATTATGTTCAGCAATTTGTTTTTTTAATCCATCAATAGTAGATGCTTTTACTGGAGTAGCTAGCAGCTTCTGTTGGGCTGTTGATATCATCTCTGTCAACTCTTTAATTTCATTGTCGTATGTCCTTTGTTGTTTGACGTCAGCGGCCAAGTTCTTGTGCTGCTCTTTTACGTCGCGATTCAGCAGGTTTAATTCCTTGAAGATTTTGTTTGAATTAAACATATTTCTATCACTGACTTTTGCAAGTAGTTGAGCATATTGAGAAATTACTTGATCAAGATCCATTTTCAGATTTTCAACATCGGCCATGATATGCTGCAATAAATAAATTCATTTTATATGCTACATGTATTTATGAAGTTCGAAATCTAGTACATGTAAGTATAAAATAAATTGGAATGGGTACTAATAAAAAAAAATTACAACCTTCCACCGCATCCCCAAAATACAGAAGGTATAAAGTATCTAACAGTCATTTAATATTGAATTTTTTTCCGTAAATTTACTGAATACTAAGTACGTTATTTACCTCAACTAAGTTCATCTGGTCATACAGATCGCCAGGTTCGACTCTGTTTAAACGTTTATTTAGATCCTCCGTATTTTGACTAATTCTTTCAAGTTCCTGTTCATAATCCTCTATCTCTCGATTGGTCATTTCAAGATCATCACATTTCCGATTTATATTCTCCTTTACATCATTAAGACGAGAGCTCATATCCCTTACGTTGGCTATAGTGTTATCTGAAACATCACAAGCAGATGACAGCTTGTTCAGGGTCTCCTCAATTGAATTCAGTTTCTGGTCCATCAATGGAATTTCTTCTGTATAAGCCTGAAAAAAGAATTAAACGATGAAACTATCGATTTGATGCCCCATTAATAAATTGATTTAGATATTATTGTTTCTCATGTGTAAGCATGCATATTTAGAAGAAATTAGTGAAAAGTGAGTATGGTTTGAACAAACCTTGAGTTCAAGTAATTTGCGTTTTACGTCATCGGTACTTTCAAACAGAGGCATCTTCACGGCAGTAACAGGCTCAACATCAGACAACCAATCACTTACTTCAGTAGCATCTTGCTCATAAACTGCCCAAAGTTCAACAACGTTTTCAAGATACTGACTACGATTTATCATTTTATCTTCCAGCGATATCATCTGCTCTGTAAGTGATGAAATTTCTTGCTTTACAGCAGATTTTTCGCTGTTGACGTCAGTTTCTTTTATGAGAGTATCTGATGTCTTACGCAGAGTAATCAGTTGACTTTTATATTCTTGCAGATCTTCCATGAATACCTAAAAATTAAAAGAATATCAAATAATATATTTAATTTAACATACTACTGTAATTGATCAAATAAAGGTTAGTCTCTAACTTTTTATTGTAAATTATGAGCAAATGTTATGCAAACCAGTACCATAGTAGCATATATATTTGAACTACATCCAATATTACAAGGATATAGCTATATCTTCCAAGAGTTCAAGAACATGAAAATGCTCTTTTGCAAAATGTATTTAATAGTTTATTAATATGCTGCAGATTAATCTTCCTTATAATCAACCTATAACTAAATTAAGTAGCAAACTGATAAAATGCAGAAGAGTATACCAGATGAATCTTTTTTGCATCCTGAAGAGAATCACTGTCATCAAGGTCCATATCTTCAGCATCTTCCATCCAATCAATAATTTCCGTCTTCATGTTTTCGTATTCCTCTCTTATGTTTTCAGCTTGTGAGAGACATTTTATGTGATCATCAAGTTGTCGCCCAACCGAGTCTAACATTGCATCCGTTGTATTCAGCTTCCCAGATAGACTTTCAGGGATGTCATGAACTCCATATATGTCGGTTACATTACTTTTCACTTGAAGCAACTGACTTTTGTTAGAAAGTAGCTGTTCTTTTGTCGCCTAAGTAAAAAAAAATGATTTAAAAGATATCACAAAGCTTCCCTGAAACACATTCACAATAATTGAATTGAATTATCTCAATCATGGAGGTATAGAGAGAGATCCATGATTGAATAGATAAAACTTTATATTAAACAATCCACAACACTTTCTGATTTTTAATAGGTGATTGAAACCTTAAGCATTTGAAAAATACACAATCGGATAATTGTTGAGAGTCATATAACACCTCAAATCTGCGATATATTTTACGAACTCAAGGTTTAATTGAGCAACAGCTGTTAGTTGTTACTTAGAATAATCCAAATACATACCTCAAAGTTAAGTCGCATATCGTGTACATCATGCACGTGAACTGGGATCGACAAGTTAGTCTTTAAATCATTTTGACATTTCAAAAGCCAAGAGCGTACATCATCCAGAACACTTACAACAGATTGTCGTTCATCAACTTCACACGTAGCCAATAGCTTAGCTGATTTAGCCCGATTATAAAGCCTGTAAAATGGTATGAGATGCAATAGATTTGTAAAAATAAAGACCAACAAAATATTTAAAATCAAAGCTGATCCCTTTTTCAATATGGAGGCAATGACAGATGTAGTGCTTATTTAAAGAGAATGAACTTAGTTTTGCTTTAATGCATCAGTTCCAACCAAATGTTAGATTCTTATGGTATGGGCGCATTAGGGGGTTTTAACATTTTCATGAGCATACAAACCATACGCAAGGGGAGGGGAGGGGATTAGTGCCTAACATTCGCTTTTGTTTGTATGTGTTTTAATGCATTTCGATATTTTAAGCTGACATTTTAAATTTTCACTTTTGGAGGTTGGGAGAACGACTCATGGAAAAGAGTACTCAATGTGCACTCTTAAAAATATTGATACACCCCAAGCTATCACTTACTCATTAAAACGCCTCTTGATATTGGCAGACTGATTTCGAATGTCTGATGTGGCTACAGATGAATTTGTGAAAAGCTGCTGTAGCTCTGTGGCTGAAGCAACAAGATTTTCAACATCTATTAACCGTTTTTCACATTCACTGCTCACAGTCTGTAAATAATTTATGTTATAGATAATGATTTCAGTGATAACAAGACTTGATTACTGAATAAACTGATATACAATTAGAAAACATTGCAAAATACTGTTGTATCACATCATTATCCAATTTTTTGTTCACTACTAAATGAGACACGTCTTATATACCTTAGCAGTCTCCTGATAAAGTTTGAGTTCACTGACATCTGCAGATTTCATGTCAATACCACCAAGTCTATCACCAAATTCGCTGATAAAATTTCTTAGTTTTAACAACGTTTGATCATATCTAGTCCCAAGTTCACAGATTTTAGATATTGCATCTTGTGACTGATGAGTTTCATCATTAATGGCGCTCCAACGTAAATTGATGTTTTTGACTTGTCTGTCAATGATGTCACGTGAAACTGCATGGGCTGATCGGTTAAGTTCTCCAGCTTTTACATTCAGTTGATCTATGATATCTTGTTGGTGAGACGTATAAATGATGTATTCCTACATCAGGTAAAAGAAAAATTCATTGTTTAGAATTTACTTTATATTAGATCAAAAATATTAGGTTTGTACTCTTACTCTTACTCAGAACCAAGTATTGAAAATATCATCAGTTAACCACGATTATTAGCTTTCAGTAGTTGCTGTTAAATACCGAATTTTTACAGTATTTAAATATTCAACATTTCAAATTTTACCTCAATATGGACCAGGTTATTTTGAGCATCCTGTAGCGAGTTAGGTGAGACTTGACTGATGTGCGCCCATTTCTCTTCCATATTATCAACCGCAGACTTTGTCTCATCTAATATAGTGTGGAAATCAGACCATTGTGAAAATTGCCTCTCAAGTTCATGCTCTCGACGGTTGGCTGACTGGTTCAATTTTTGTAACTTAAGAGTCAAATTGCCAAGAAGCTCTTTCAGTGTCGCTTTATCATTAATGTCTAAGGTAGGAACTATTTTTTCTGACAAATCAAGCAACTGGTCCATCTCATCCTGACAAGAACTTTCTAGTGAGAAATACGACTGTAACAAAAGGAAGTAGAATATTTAATTAACTGATTTAGTATAATTTTTCTTTACCCCTCATAAAGTAAAGCCTGTCATACTATGAAGAAAATTTGTTCATATAATATACATTGACACCATGGCTTCAACTAAGCTAGGATTTGTCTAAAAGTATGAAGAACTTCATTTTTTGAGTTACGAAATATATAGACTTTCACATTCAATTTACATGTACACATATGCTACTGCATTTTGGAAGAACTCTCCTTTTAGAAAGAGTTTTCATATTTCTTTTGGAGAATTTCTGCTTTAAATAAAGTTAGTCATACCTTATGTTTTTCAAGCTCGTCTTGAACATTTTCAAAGTTGACTCCATTTTTACCATTTTTTTGGCTCAAGCAGCGTTCTGCATGTCTAATCCAATCACTTACAGATTTCACCAAAGAGTCAAATTGAAGTCTATCATTTCGAGAGTTTTCCATCAGTTTCGTTTTAGCACTGATTTCTTCCTTGATAGATAATGAAATATCTTTAACTACTTCCATTTTCTCCATTAATTCTAATGGAATGGCTTCTTCTGTTTTTTCAAACCATAGTTTTTCAGAATGGACTTCCTGTATTATGTCATCAATGTAGTCGGAAACTTCATCTGTAATATTCTAAAATGTATATTTTAGCATTATGTAAATCAGATCTCATAACAAAACTTAAGATACGTACAACATGTTTTCATGTAGAAAAAATTAACCTAGAACAACTTTATGTTATGTCCCTTTAATTTTGAATTTTTCAATAATTTTCATTACTTTTCATGTTTATGTCCTTCTTCTTCTTGTGTTTTTAATTAAAAAATAATCCAAGTTTTATTAGGCCGAGTAAAAAATAAAACATGTTTCGCGTCCCCGCCCGCTTCCTTTTTTGAGGCCGCCTGGATTAATGTTTTATTTTTTATTTCCAAAAAATGAGGACAATTTTTAAAAACTACAACAAATCTATCGGAAAATAAATACTTGCAAGTTTAAAGTCTTCTATTCTAGACTCTCTCGATGACTTTCTACATCGTGTAGCTACTGTACTATCGCTTAAAATACATCAGGGCTCGACATAAGCGATGCCGAGATGCCCTCAAAAGTGACACCATATCGTCGGCTGTTATTTGCAGTCGGGCCTTTTAGGAATGCCGA
>JAYJLZ010118222.1:0-15881 GCA_036873915.1 Tubulanus ruber | reverse complement strand
TTAAGAGACGCTCCTTCCCCTTTAAGAGACGCTCCTCCCCTTTAAGATACGCTCCTTCCCCTTTAAGAGACGCTCCTCCCCTTTAAGAGACGCTCCTTCCCCTTTAAGAGACGCTCCTCCCCTTTAAGATACGCTCCTTCCCCTTTAAGAGACGCTCCTCCCCTTTAAGAGACGCTCCTTCCCCTTTAAGAGACGCTCCTCCCCTTTAAGATACGCTCCTTCCCCTTTAAGAGACGCTCCTTCCCTTTTAAGAGACGCTCCTTCCCTTCAAGAGACGCTCCTTCCCTTCACGACGCAAGGTTAAGGGTTAAAATAATCACCTGTCAAAAGCCCCATAACGTTATTTCCGACTATATATTACCCGACTGACAATAGGAGGCGACTGTTGATAGTTGCTCAACCAACCACGGAACCGCTAAAGTTTATTTGCAAAAGTTGAAATATGATGACGTAACAACTCAATTCTTAATTCAATTTTTGGAATAAGAAATTTACCCAAGAATTCGAGAATAGAAATCAACCAACGAACCAAAATAGCCAAAAAACAACTACTTATACATAATAATACCCATACTATACTGTTAATGCAATCTATCACCACGGAAATTCATAACTTTTTTCTAACTCATTGTAAACCTTCAAACGATTTTACGAGCACAATACTCAATAGAAATGTTTCATCGCTTAAATTAATTCTAATTTTCCCCATAGTTTTGCACGATTAAAAACTAACACGACGAAATTCATTGAATCAATCCTTTACAGCAGATATTCAAAATTGCTGAACTACACAATGAACAGAAATTCACGGCAAATTACTGTTTGCGAAATCAACAGTTTACAGTAGATAAATAAACGAAAGAAGGTTCACATTAGAATGTGACTATGTTTTCAATTCAATTCCCATTTGTTATCATTATTACGAATGTTTTATTTGCAGCGTAATGGAATTGATGACATCAACTATGATCGGAGCTCGCGACATAATCTAACTGAAATACTCCCATACTTGACATTAAACAAGCAAATAATTAAAACGTATAAGGTCGATTGGATCTTCCTATAATGACGGCGACTGTCAAAATATTGGCTCGCGTTTTACAATGAGAAATTTGATTTATCATCTACGGAAGTAAATGATTTGTCGGTATGTACACAACATAAACGGGTCCAATGTAATAGAAATGAAAATACAATGAAATTCATAGCGAAACCAAATACACCAAAGCTCGCTCATCAAGCGCAGAAATAAATGCTTTATTTGTACGGTGATCGTTCTGATAATTTGCTACGGTCTCGGGTGGTTTGGTTTAGCGGCACAAGTCATCGATCCATCGCTTTAGCGTCTCGCTTTGTTGGAGCTTTCATAAGTAATTAAGTCGCGTATGGCATTCTCGTGCGCGTTCTTAGTGCGCTGATAATTTGATCACTAAAACGCACCTCTGATTTACTGATTAATAATAAACAGAAACTGCATTTAATCGCAGATAGACCGCATTAATATAACATTTATATCTCTGGTAACTAAGTATCAGTCGCTTGCCACATAATCGCGACCACATCCACAGTTCTTACCTGAACATTAGCGACGCAGAATAATTAAGTAAGCGAGTATTATTTCACCCTGTATAGATTCAGTGTGAAACGTTATATTAAGTATAACGTCACCTTGAGTTTATGCAGCGGTCAACAAGATAATTTTCCACTCAGAAGCACACAAATTTAATATGAAAATTATTGCCGCGTTAAATTGTTAAAATATCATCCATAAACCTTTTAAGAAGAAGAATGAAAGTAGAAAAGTTAAAAATCCACATAGGAGAGATAGGAGTGACATGGGCGACAAAAAGCCACCGAAATGCATGTGATTTACTGATCACTTGAATCATTCGACGGAACTTAAAAAATATGAGCTTCATCAAACCCAATATTAATTAAAAGGCGCATAAGTTGATTAAAATAAAAATGCAACTTCCGTTAGTTTACACACAGGAAATATTAACGCGTGACGAGTTGCGCGCGCAAACTTGCACCCTCGTCTGCTAAGCGTAGTGATACATGCATTAACAGCGAACAACTCATCGATTTAGATTTTACAATACAGTATCTATACATTTAAGGTTTTAAAAAAATCCATAAAAGATTTTAACAAATGTATCATTTTTTTCGATTTTATCTCGAATTACACGTTATAATTGTTATAAATGGAAGAGGTTTATCACGATACGGCGCGTCAGAAACTATATTCAGTTATATATCGTATTTATAACCCAGCGTTTCTGTCTTGTGGTAAACAAGGCTTGTTGATCGGTTACGTGACTGACAATCCACACCGGCAACAAAATATCTGTTTGTTAAACTTAATTCAGGGACAGGGAAGGGACTATGGTCTAAAATGTCACCCTACCTTCTTCAATTCGTCTGCTTCTATAGCAAGCGGCTTGAGCACTTTCTTGTAATTAGGAAGATCGTCAGATTCAGGCTTTTGTTTCTTCGCCTCCTCGCCTCGATTTTCCTGATCAGAGACATTTTTACTAAGAAAAAATATGCAGCCTCAATTATAAACAAGATACGATCATGGGAATTTATGATTTACACAGTAAAATGTTCGACACCGACAAAGCTTAGTGATTAATCATCGCCCGAGACATGTACAATAGGAGGAGCCCACTTGAGACGAACACCGCCTCAGGTGCCCAATAATTTCACTATACAGTAAAGCAACTGTCGTGTGAAATGTAGGTTTACTTATACAGCTACTACAGTAATTGCTCAGAATAGTTCTAATAAGACGATAAATCTGCAGGAAATTTCAACAATTATTTAACCGTAAAATGCCACATTAATATTAAAGTATCCAGCCAATGTTGACAAAAACTAATTTTTTTATTATATTTTATACACGTGTTCCAAAGCATTTTGTCACGAAGTTCTGAGTTAGTACTTGTTATTATAAAACTTAGGTGAAGGTGGATTTGATAACTACATATATTATTGAATTATTACGAATTATTACCAGTACCACGCCAATACTATGGTCAAAGACAACCTTCAATAAGGAGGCAACGGACCGTACGTACGCAGGGCAAACGACTACTCTGGGACCTGGGTCGATTCATCTAGGTCTGTGACCTGGGTCGATTCATCTAGGTCTGGGACCTGGGTCGATTCATTTAGTTTCGCGCACCACATGAGAAAGAGCGCACGACGAGAGCTTCAAGAGAAGAAAGTTGCACTGAGATATCAGTAAAGATATTGAATGGCACCAAGAAAATTGATATATCCCGTAAAACTGGGACATCGTCGTATTTCAAGTCCTTCCATTATATCCTAGTCTGAACCGAACACGTAATTAGACGGTTCTGCTGTGGTATCCTGATAGTCTGTAGCCAAACTTGCAAAAAGGAAAAAATAGTGGACATCTACAGTAATGACCGTCACATCGACCGGAGAAAGATGACTTACAGCTAATGTGAGACTTAGTTCTGGTTCTTGTACATGCCGAGTTTCCGAGTAATTGAAGCCAACGAGGTTTCGCTGGTATGTAATTTATGCTCAGATGCCTCATACATGTCCGGCCGAGGGAGAGATAGAATACGAACGATTATGGTAGGTCACATATTTTACGCCCTGAGACGAGACGCTATAAGCTGTTACAGGTACTGAGACGAGAATCACACCTTTACAAACCAGTTATACCCTAAATAATGCTTATCTTCAAGGTCGGCTTAGAAGAGCCAGGGAGTTACTCCCTGGAAGAGCGAAGAACAAAGAGAGGCATCAAGCTGGCGCAACTAGTCCATCTCATGGCTACTCGAGGGCTTAACAAGTGATGAAGAACTAGCCCATCTCATGGCTACCCGAGGGCTTAACAAGTGATGAAGAACTAGCCCATCTCATGGCTACTCGAGGGCTTAACAAGTGATGAAGAACTAGCCCATCTCATGGCTACTCGAGGGCTTAACAAGTGATGAAGATATAGACTAACAACTTACAACTAAATCGATAAGGAAGCCCAAAAGCGACTACTTCAGTTAAAACAACAAAATGATTATTGTCAATCGTAACAATATAACAAGTATTGATTGAATAAAAAAAAAAAATGAACTTCGGTATTCAAAATTCAAAAATATACTCGACGTCATGATGCGAAATTAACCCAAATAAATATATAGTATTTTTGATAGATTTAAATCTATTCTATATGTGAGAGACCATGAGGTAAATAAGTGTTAAACCGTAACCTTTGTTAATCCAATTTTTAATAAACATTTAGATACTTAAAGCAGTCAATCTCACCATGGATCTACAGATCTCCCCAAAACCCCTACCAGGGTTAAGTAGAGTAAATTACCCTGTATTTGTTAATGATGGCTAATTAGGTGTCAGAGGTTCGAATCCAGATGGGAACGGGTCTATTTAACATAGTGTGGTATGCTTCACCTGGTTCGGGTTTAAAGTGGGATTTACATAGTAACACAGATTATGTTTTCCTATCGTAATACCCATCGTATTAACCAGTGTGTTAAGTTTCTTAGTATTCGGAGCTTGGGATGAAACGGCAATCAGGAATTATAAGAACCACCGTATTTTCAGTAAAAGTGACAGGTTATTTTTTTATGATTTGTACCATCGTCACTATCATTAATTGTTATTATGATTAGAGAGAAGGAGAATTATACATAAGTAATGTTCAACTACGTGTCTGTTGAGAAGGGACACTGGAACTTACCGAGTTATTTTTTTAGTCTGTGACGTAGAGACAACTTCCCTTGCTGATTCAGTTCGACGCATTTTCTCCAATTCAACCTTAAAAATGAAATTTCAAATTTATCACAAAGTCTCTTTTAATATAATTATGGATAAATTCTGTGCAGGGTACATTTATTAAAATTAAAAAAAGCTTTGGTTTTAGGGTTCAGTGATTGGATTTTGTTACAATTTCGATGCAACCTCCAAGAAACTATAAAATCCTGGGCAAGAGGAAAGCTTATTTACTTCTCTAGCGACGAGCTGCTTTGCGTTGTAAGTCAGTTGTCTACGATGTTTTAATCCGGGAAATTTGACGGCTTCGTCAACTCGCCTGAAATAGACACGGCAAAGTAAACAAAACAATGAACCTCATTTAATACACTTTTTAAATAAAATCTATAAAACAAGGACTGAAATCTAGGTAAGCCGAAATACAATACCCCAGACATCAGAAAACAAATAAAAATATTACATTTTAATATCATTATTATTGTTAGTATTTTTATTGTTATTTAATGTATAAATAAATTAAAAAATGTAAACACCAGTTTAAAAGGACGATTTTCATCTTTGCACCAGAAAAGTTGCAGCTCATTTACGCTACCAAGATCAAGTTTAAGTTTTATAACTTACGGTTCTAAGATGTAGTTATATTGACCATCTTGGTTTCGTTCCTGTCGGTACGTGAGGTTATAGGCAAACATTATTTTGATTAATTGATTTAATTCTGCCTTCTCCCTTGCGCTATAAAGCTGGGTGTTAACCTATTGAAAATTAAAAAATAAAGGCACTGACGTAACTACAGTGTATGTGGCATAAAGTTATCACGCAGAACAAAATTCTCGTGAAATTGTGAAATAAAACTGAAATTTTCATTGGCGACTATTAAAGTAATGTATTATTCATCTTCAAAATTTGAAATGAATTTCAAGATTTTACGATCTATAATACATTAAGGGAGATAATTAATTATTTCAATGTTGTCAAGTTAATTGTCATTATCAAAACAAAAACAATAATCCTAACAACAATTCGTGCATTTAAAGCTATCCCGAGCAGGGACTCCCTGGTCCGAGTAATCGAAGGGATGTTCGATGGGAGAAAGCGTTAATAATACGGGTTGCTATCTGATGAAATAAACATCATCACATCATCACATCATCACATCACTGCTCGATAGCAACGCCATCTGAAAACTAGACATGGAACTAGAGCCGTCAGTTATAAAAAACATTTCAGTGAATAAACAAAGAAATTTCACTCTAATAAAACTAAGTTTAAAATTGGCTTGAAAATCCTTGCATCCCATTTTGGAATTTTTGTACGACAGATATACATGTATTATGTTTAATACCGGAAGATGTAATTATCGCTTACTGGACGTAAATTCGGCTGTGTAATGAGAAGCAGGGGTGGGAGCAATTCCAGCACAACTTTCTCTTTGTTTAGAAAATTTCGCACTTTTGGACAAATATCCGACATCAATGAATCAACTAAATTCTTTGATTTTGATAACTTCACGAAACACTAAAAAACGAAAAACGAATAGAGAATAAGTTAACGAAATAAAAATAAAAAAAACATACAAGGTCTGCTACCAGAATTAATCTCAGAAATTGAAATAGAATACTACAATTATATATGGATAGACTATAAAGACAAGAATTATAAAGATGACATTATGTTTCAATTATCGAATGGTAGCATTAAAAATACGTGGTCAAAAAATGGACACATAAACACGTTATCTGAAATGATATATATCTGCTAGTAAAATTTTCTGATCAAAGATTTTGATTATGAAGTAAATAGTAAAGAAGTTTGTGGCCGCCAAAAGATATAAAGCGCAAACATTAAATTGGAATAATATGATTCTTTCACATTCAAAACACCTAGAATTCTATGCTTTAATGGTGCTCATTTAAAATAATTATAGCAGAAAATGTTTACTTAACACTTAAGAATCTCACCTTCTAAATGTAAGAGCTTCTAAAAATCACTTTTAGAACCATATGGCTGTATTTCTGCATTAGTGGCAAGCAGAATTACCAATCAATTTTTCAAAATGGATCACAGACTTTTTTAAACAGTTCTAGGACAATTCCTCCCTAGACAATTGCCACCAAGGACAGCTGCCCACTTGGAAATTTGCAAAAACTTAACAGAACCACCCTTCACCCACACCCTAACTTTTGTACAGAGGAATTTTCAGGGGGGAATTGTCCTGCTTTTTTTTATATGACACCTGTCTCATAAACATACCTCATATTGAGTGTTGGGCCACTGAAGATAAGGAACATTGTTAGATGCGAACAGTAAGTGAAAGACTACCATGGTATAAGGAACATATTTCATAGTCGAGTAATCTTGCTGTTGTCCTACTATCTTTAGTATCCGATCAGAAAACATCAACCATTCATTTGAATAGTTAATCTAAAATCAAAAACAGAACATATACTAATATATATGAGAAACTAATAATACTTCTAGGTCTTTCACCAGTTCCATAATAGCTTTATTTTAAGTTCTACATATATTTACATTTAGTTGAGTACTGTATGTTACTAAAATGTGTCTACCCGGTATGTATTTATCCATAAGTTTCCAAAAACGCTATTCAAAACAATAAATGTTAATTATTAAATTATTTATATCCTTATGGCAAACTTTTTTAGTTCGTAATTCATAAACTGAAATTCTCACCGTTTCTAGCCTGGTGTCTTTGATGCGCATGTTCAGTATATTATCATATATACCTTGAATGACCTTATCATATTCCCCGACCCCTTGGACTAGACTCAATATGTGACTAAATCTGAAGGAGAAAATAATTGAATATTCAAGGATACTACCCACAATTTATCATAAAATGTGCAGACAGCCAAACATCTGAAAAACTGCTTCAAGTTGAAATATTCTTAATTAGTGGTATGAAGAAGTCATGTCCAATTTATTGTTTCCAATTTATTCTGCACTGACATGTCATAACTAACAATTGTATGCTCTAATGAATGAAATGCTGCTTGAAGAAAATGTGAACTCACCGAGATGACAATGACGTGTTATTCTCAACAACTATTTCCTTTGCATCTATGCTTTCACGATCATTTGGATTAATGTAACGTCGCCTACAATTTTAGAGCGTGAGATTATACTACAACAAAATACTGACCACATCATAAAGTGCTGAATAAAGTATAAAAAGATAAGGAAATTAAATTTTTATCCTACTTTTTAATAAAATTTTTTCAAGTGGCAGAAAGATGAATGCAAACATGCAATTCCACGACTAACATACCTTTTCAATCGAGGCATTTTGAATATTTCCTGCCATAGGACAAAAAGGCTCTTTCGACTGTCCTTTTGTCCTATATTCATTGATCGAACATCTCTTAAATTAAACCCACTTTTTCTGCTATGCACAAACTAAAATTGAAACCGTCCATTGAACATGAATCAACATGGTCATCCAGAGAAGAAGTGATGCAAGGTCTTAATAAGGACATTGATAAAATTATTAATTATGAGGGACCTCCAGTAAGGTATGATCGCACAGCTGAGCTTATTTTAAGCTGCAGCGCTGTGCTGTCGTATAGTGGAGAACACAACCCGCCACCGCTTTACAACAGCTTTGGGTTTTAAGCGAGGGGGCCACTAATAGCTATACTTATTAAAAGACAATCTTTCACCAATTTTGTCGGGTTGTTTTCTATGCGGGTCGAGGTAACAATAAAATTTGTTTTAATATTCTGTTCTTGTTGCGGAGAAATACACCTTCTACAGTGCAGTCCCCACTGCTTCAAAGTATAATATGATGCAACGTTATAAGTGTACCGACGATGATATAGCGCTGTGACCGAAAATCAATGCTTAGCGTTCATTCCTACAACACATCTATCTCAAAAAGTTTCTTTGAAATGGGACATCTGATACCTAACATGCGGTCAACTTCTTTTTGTGCATCTAGTGCTTTTGAGAAATTTTTTTGTTGTCCACCGAAAAACGGAATACACGCAGATGAATAACAGCAAGTGGTGTTAACGACGTATGGCAGCCTGCGCTCGCTTGAGGGTTCTTCGAGCCTCACGTGCCAGGGGTGGTCAAGTATATTAAACATTATTATTCGTCTGATAAGTGTAAGTGCGATGAAATAAAAGAAATTTTATAAGTTTTAATTTTAGAAAAAATATACCATACTTTAAAATAATATGGTTGGTTTAATATTATTAAATATTAGTTGGCTTGGTTTCTTTTTTGCTCAGGGTAAACTAGAGTTGCTGTCAACATTAATGTAGTAGATTAGAGTTTATACAGGAAGATACAAACCTGTAATGTATTTACACAGGAACGTATGTCGTTTTCCGTTTTCTCACACAATGCTAGTAATGTTGTTAAATCGGTACGAAGTCTCACAAATCGGGAAATCTGGTAAAAAACATAAATAATTAAGTGAAAAGATGTCAAATGGTAAAATCTGTAGTAACAACTTATATCAACTTATAAATAACAGTGTCCTACTACATTGCGGTATACCGGTATGAACAGGTATTATCGATAAAGATTTCAGCAATATATTTGCCAAAAAAGGAATATTATCTAATTCTCATTAAGAATACTACGGTACTCAACGTGTCGCACCAGATAAAATATTTTGGACATAATTAACAAACATTTTCTAATTAGGGAAAATAACATCTGTGGTGCTTGATGTGAGGTGTAGAGTCTAAAAAAACCCAAATGTGTGAAAATTCAGGGAATTTTGATGAAAAAGAGAGATATTTATACTTACATCGAGCAGTCGACTGGCTAATCGTGTAGGAAGTGTTGGAGGAAACTGTAAAATAAGTGACACCTGTCTGAGTTCTCTTAAAGCTGGTACATACCTAAACATTAAATATAATACATAAATACATACATCGTTCATTCATGACAAAGTCTAAAAATGTGTTAAATATTTATATTCCCGCTAGCACTAACTAACTTGGTAAGATACAAGTAGTGGGGCAATGAAGGGAATTTCAGAATCGGAAAACCAGCCTAGACCTGGATAGTCTTGAACAAGATGTCAAGAGAAATGAGAAAAGATGGAATTGAACTTGAAAAAACACAAATGTGCAAAAGAGGCTGGTGGACTGTCATACAGTGTTTGCCATTGCCCCACTATCGGTAAAGTATGTAAGTATTAAGACAATGACTTACTGATCATTACATATGCAAATAATTGGCCTTCGTAAAATCTGAATCTTCTTTTTCTTGTTGGCTTTAACGGTCATTGACTTTGATTCTTGCTTGTTTCCGGTGCTTTTAACTACGTTTATCAGATAATTTATCGTTGGCTGAAAAAATCATAGAATTGATTTAGTTATTTGTTCAACTGAGGAATGCTTCCTATAAATTATATGAATATTTTTCTATAGAAGTACTGCTGTTGTCAGATTCCACAAAATCCTAGTCATTTGAGCAATATCTACAAACCCTATACAACTTTGTTCAATGTTCATGACTTTTACATAAACATTTTTGGACAAATTTCAGAATATGTCAGTATATAATATGCATATGATGCGTTCAAACATTAAAAAATAAACCACAAATGTGACTAGCAATTATAATTAAATATGAAGACTACAAACCTGAGGAGATCCATCAATTTCATCAATTATGAGACAGTTTGGTCGAGCATCTTCCCCAATAACAGCTTTCATACTGATGGCTGAATCCATACGATTTCTAAACACTTCCAACGAACGATCGTCACTGAAATAAATGCAAAGATAATCTATAATAATGTATTTCAGAATGGAAGACATTCAAAGTTTTTAAATCCTTAGTTCAATAATGAATGCTTTTTTATTGACGCTTAGCACACTGAATATCTGACCCACTGCTCTACCACGCACTCATGTTAAGACTGGTTGTAATATATTAAAAAAATTATGAAAAAGAGATTGAGAAAAGATTGTAAAACAATACCACCCGAGTAGACAAGGCATTATTTGGGTCTAAGGAATGTCTTATTGGCCCGTAATGTTAAAGGTTTGAAAGTGACATGGACCACTAGGGGAATAAAGACATTTGAACATATATATCATAGGTTATCACTAACCTCGCATTAATTTCAATAACGTTGTATCCTGCATGTTGTGCTACAATGTGAGCCAAAGTCGTCTTGCCTAGACCAGGAGGACCATGCAGTAGCGCAACCTGTAAACATACAGATACAATTTACGTGATAGTTCAAAATATACCTCCATTAATGGAATAACTTAGAATAGTCACCAAAGTTCCAAATTTAAAACACTACTCTGTAAAAAATAGTTCTGCATAAAAACCTGGTTACAGCGTTTTAAGAACATTTCTGTGTAATACAAAATCTAAGTTTATCTCATTAATGGAAAACAATTACTTTATGATTCGGTCGACTAAATTCATCGAGGTCTTCCTCCACTTTACGTTGTTCTTCTCGTTTATCAAATCGTTTTCTCTTTTTATCGTTCGGTAGTTCTTTCATTTGTTTCTTACTTCTCTTTTCTCGCCCGAATACGACATGGTCCCACAATTTAAGCCAATATAACAACGTACGATTCGTGCTCTATATTCAATAAATTGAAACAAGTTTACATATTCAGCTATAGCATTTACAGCCTAACATCCTCCTATAGTGGGCAAAATATATCATGTTAGATATAGTCCCTAATGAAGGCCCGTTCCGCCACACATAGTCTCTTAAAAGAAGGGAACATCCATCTTTCAAATAGAGCACAAAGGGTGTTTTTATCTACCTTTTCTTTGTAAGCCAGGCATATAGAGTTTGATGGGTTAGAGTTCAACTTTTTGTAAGATTGTATTTATCGATATGTCTTGCAAGTTCAATATACATGTATAATAAAACTCCATCAATCTTCTAAAAGGGCGATTGTTTAAGTAACAAGCTCCGTAACTTACTAGTCTAAACTACCAGTATTTATTACACACTAGTGCAATAAATTTTGTTATAAACTGTTGACAGTAAGTACCTGCATGTGTATGATGGTGACTATCTTGTTACAATGATTATGAGTGGTGTCAGGCATATATTGACAATAGATTTATTTATGTATATATCTATGATTATACAAAGGGTATAACGCATAATACATGCACAAATAACTAGAAGTTAGGATTGTATAACCTTAACATACATATGTAACTGTGTACATGTATAACATTTCTTTTGAATCACATTGAAGAAATCAGTGGCTCATACTAGAGCCTCAATATTCCCGCCTTATATAACTGTAATGTTACATTTGATCATTAACACAAACTCTGATTCATGACATTATATCTCAGTTTTAAAAAATGTTTTAATTTAAATCTGACACAAAGTTTCTGTGAATTCTTACCTCATCGCTGAGTAAATCCGTATACAAACGAGGGGCAAATTTTTCCACCCATAGCTTAACTTCTTCAGTTTTATTCTCTTCATCTTCATCAGAATCATCATCACCAATTCTATAAAACATAAGTTGGACATTGTGATGGTTATTTCTAAACGTGGACTTTTTCAGGATTCAAATATATGTAGACTGTGAAATTAAGAATTAGAATTTATATTAACATTCACCATATTTATAGCCTACATACATCACCTACTTAGTTTCTTCTACCGTTGAATTGTTTTTTGTGTAAAATGATCCATTTCTTCAATTGTGCTTACCGGGGTTATTTCAAGTATTGAATATTGAAATGTTTGCACAGTCATTTTGTTCCCATAAAAATGTTTCAGATAATATCTGATAGAATAGACATACACATAGGCAGTGTCTATGGTGTCGTGTTCATCTTAACTTCTCCATTCAATGACAATAGCTCAACAAACACAAAACCAATCATATTAGAAGAAATTCACGATCAAAAGATATGATTTGTGGGACCGACAAGATATACATGTAGTAAGAAATCTTAATACATATGATATGACAAATTCAGAAACTTGTAATGTAAAAATTTGTCAATAACTGGACAAAAAGCCAATCAAATAGACTAAATTAGTATCAACAAATAATTATATTGATATTCAATAATATGCAAGTCAAATTAAAATCTTTTATATCCCAATATATGAAAGAATATGTTGAAAATAGTTGTTACCTTTGTAGCTGCATAGCAAGTTTCCTTGAATTTTCTATTTCTTTTCTTGTTTGCTGAAAAAAATTCACCTTATATACTTGGCAAGGATAAATTTTTTTTATATTTCAAATATGCAAGCTATTATACTTATAATTCAATACAGTAAAGATTATTCATTGGTCAGCAAGTAACCTAAACATAATCTAAAAGACTCTACCTCATCCTCAATTTGTTGTAATAATTCATGATAAGGAACTCCAAGCAGCTGAGCTTCTCTGAGGTCGTTGACTGCACAAACCTAAAAAATAATTAAACTTATAAAACGTGATGCTTTGAATGTTATGAAATGTGTTGCTACCCCTCTTGGAGAATAGTACTTTAGAATCTATCAATGCAGTAATTTTTCTTTATTACAAATATTGTCAAATACTGTAATATGTAGGAAAAGCCTACTTAAGACTTCCAAAGGACTTGAAAACTTAAGGAGAGCGTAACATTTTTACATTAACTTTACCTCAGCATTTAGTTCGTTATCAGCTTTCATCTTCATGTAAGCTCGAGATCCTTCCTCATTAGTAACCGACATAAAATTAGTTTCTGGTATTCGCTTCATCACTCTCCGTCTCTGATAACCGCTTCCTGTCGGAACCGAAAAAATGAAAGAATTTTATTACTAACCAAATTCATTTCAACCACCCAGCTAAAGGGTTTCTAACTTCTTAACTGATATTAACTGTAGATAAAAGAGTGATTAACCACTTCGAGTAGTCTACTTACCGGTAAGTTTATTTCAAAAAAAAATTCAAATTTATTACAGACCAAATTTCTAAAAAAAATTATCATGCAATAATCACTTTTAACAAAATACAAGTTTTGTCATGAAACTTAATTGACCTTGACTAGATAGACGTTCACGCAATTCATCAAAGATACTCCTTTCATGGTGAATATTAGTCTGCGTGATATGTGTGGGTGATGGAGGAGGGGTAACATCAAATTCATCATCATTGTCTAACTCTTTAGCGATCTTTGCCTTCTTTTTGGCTGGATCTGAAAAATGATACGACATTGCAGATCTGACAGCACCCGATATTATCCTAAATCATGCACGCAATGCTGTTGAAATGGCTCACCTAAAAACGGCTCTTCTAAAATCACGCACGTCAAATATTTATTAGCGCACCTAACATACAATGTACAAAATCAACGAAGCGTTTAATGATGATATCGGATGTTTTTCGATAGCATTTCGATTAAAGCGCAAATAAAGCATTGTGGTTATGCATCCATCAACTTCTTTTTGTCTGCTGCCAGCCGGCTCAAAACATCATTTGTAAGTAATGCTACATTGCAATGCTGGTTTCGGACCTTTATTGTTAGTTTGTAAGGGGGCTTGTCATAATAAGTCCTTTGGCATCATATTCCTGATGCGAGTCAAAATACGCTTACAAAAATTTTTATTTTTTTCATTCCTCTTGTTTTTTTTTTGATACAGTATTATCCAGTGACTCGCACCATAATAGTGCCAAAGACCATATTGGCTCATCAGCTGGTTGCTCATGACTTAGGCCAACTGGAAAACTCAACAAAACAAAAATTGTAATATGAACTTGAACATAAAACATTGTAATTCTAACTACATCTACTACTTAGTAGACCTCTTTGTAAAAATATGGCTTGAAAGTTTCTGATAAAAAAATCTTTAAATGTATTCTTAAATTTAAGGTAAAAGTTAAATGTTAGAATATATATTTCTCATCCAGAATCATCCCAAAATGCTCCAGAGACTTTGGAGCATTTATTTTTGAAATACCCCCTCCCGGTCCTTCCCCCCGCTTCGCGTACCTTGGGCACGCTATGCGGCTCAGCATATATATACATATAGAGGAATGAGTACAGAAAAACCACTCATCATTCAAATCTGAGGGGTGCTAAAAAATCACTCACTATAAAAAATAGCACAACTATAACACACTATAAAAAAATAGCACAACTTTTATTTTCATATCACATACCCTGATACTTACGTATGTCTGGCAGATCTATTCCAAGTTTATCTTGTTGAATATCATCGTCACTATCAGACAAACTACCAAAGACATCACTTTCTCTGTTTTTTAAATATTCAGATTTTGCCTCACCCTGTGAAGGTCTCTTATTATGTTTGGGTGATGGAGGAGGGGTAACATCAAATTCATCATTGTCTAACTCTTTAGCGATCTTTGCCTTCTTTTTGGCTGGATCTGAAAAATGATATTGCAGATCTGACAGCACCCGATATCGCTGTATCCTAAATAGATAAATTGTATAATCTTAGATGCATTAATACTTACGTATGTCTGGCAGATCTATTACAAGTTTATCTTGTTGAATATCATCGTCAATATCAGACAAACTACCAAAGACATCACTTTCTCTGTCTTTTAAATATTCAGATTTGGCATCACCCTGTGAAGGTCTCTTATTAGGCAATTCACATTTAGACGAAGAAAAATTTAAACTTTTTCGTGATGACTGGTGATCATCTTCAATTTCTGAAAATAAAGTTAGTGGCTCACTTCAAATTGAAACTATGATGAACATGAAATTACCGACTTTAGTCAGGCGGGAGAGTTTAAATACAATCAGAAAATTATGTCGACATGTTCGAGTGCATGCAGTGACCATGCAAATGTTCTTCCAAGATTTTCATTCTATTTCTGTGAATATTACATAATGCCTTTAAGGCAGCATCCGTAAATCTTAAGTTCATCATCATGCCTTGTATCATCGATAAAATTAGCAATATTAATTTATAAGCAATCTTAGTAATCACCAGACTGTCAAATGGAATTTCAATATGCCTTAACAGGGGTTGAAATAATCGGCGGCCATCGTGGCCAGTGGCCGTTGTTCAGTCGAAAATGACCGCCGATAACATTGGGTAACGGCAGCCAGTAGTGGCCGCGATCGACATAAAAAAGTTTTATTTTAGAAAACGCCCTAAAACATATATTTCGTGTCGAAAACCCGGTATT
>JAYJLZ010118000.1:0-10738 GCA_036873915.1 Tubulanus ruber | reverse complement strand
AATAAATTTTTGGTATGTACCAAGTTTTGTGATAACCAGATTATCCCAGGACCACGAGCGCCGTTTTACAGAGGGTGTTGGATTCCCCAAAAAATTTTTTGGAAATTAGATGCACAGAGAAGCGCTTTCCCAGATTTCCGATACATAAATAATTGGTTAAGGAAAACTTTAAATATTATCCGTCCATAGACCTAACAATCCAACATGTTAATATATTAATATTAAATATTAATAGTTTAACTCTTTGAACCCATAACCTCAATATATCAGGGTGATGTGAACTTGATTTCACCTCGTAGCCCCAATATATCGGGATATGAGCACATGGCTATTCAGTGTTATTGTAGACATGTTTATGTTGACATTTAAACCAGAACGAGTCAGCCAATCAACGTCTGCGGGGTGTTCTTCACATTCCTGAATTTATTTCTGAGTTCATGGATTTTATATTTATAAGTCCGGGGAAAAGTTTGTGGATTTTACTCGAAAAAATGGCAAGTACATCCCATAGTAAGCCTTTCTCAGTTCATGATGTTGTTGCTATAGACTCTGATGACGAAAATGACTTTGTGGATGTTGACTATCCGAAAATGAACTTGCATAGGCCTCGGAAAATAAGTCAGCACTGAATTACTCTGTCTCTCTGCCGCTCTGCTTGCATTTCACCCCCCCCCCCAATTGTCCCCAGGGGGTCAAATAGCGTATAGGCCACAAGGGTTCGAAGAGTTAAAGATTCAGGTACAAAAATATATTGCATACATGTGTCTGTAATATTTACTAAAGTGAATAACTGACTCTGAAAGAATATTATGGTTTGCAAAAAATCTTCAAAATTTTGGGTATGGATACATACATATTTAAATATTTTGGGTAAGGAATTTTACCCGCCTAGCGGAAGCCCTGATATTACTAATCTACATCCAAATTAAACGTATGACATGAAATAAAAATTATGCCTTGAAAAGATTACAAATCTTTGAAGAAATTACATGAATAAGCGATGCAATAGCAAATTATAATGCGTTTACTGCCCAAACCAGAAATACAACTCAAGATTTTAATTATATATAAACTTATTTTAAATGGCTTTAAGTAGGTACGCCCCACTCTTATTTTTGACAATAACTGTTTCCCCAAGCAAAAATGTACAAGCAACACGCATGTCAGTCCCTGTAAACAAGAATATTGCACTGACAGAACATTTGCATTTTATTAAGATGATGTTTTGAAGGGACAACCCTCAGTTTAATGTGCAGTTGACTAACGAGGAAACGTACTTGCATCTTAACATCATAAAAACATCACCTGAAGAAAGAGGTGTTCCCACCCAACGTCTTAATAAAATCCAGATAATGAGTTTCTTAGATACAACTTTATTTTACAGTTTTATTTAGCTTTTATTTATATAATTAAGTTAAGGTATTGTCTATTGAATATAAATGCTTATAATTAGTATTGAAGTTTAGGAAAAATTTCATTGACACATTGCAAAAACAATTACCTGATATTCGTTTAAGACCCCTCAAACAATTGACATATTTTAAATCATGTTTATTTTCCTTTTCGCTGACTGAAAATCAATATTTTCTAATTGGCAAGAGCTTAGTACGGTTATTATTTTTACTTACAGATGTCTCGGGTTGGCAGTGTAGATCTTCAACTTTTTTGTGAATTAAAGAAGTATTTCCCAGATCTTCCAGAGAAGTTAGTTACTCAAACTGTAAAACAGGTTTGTGAATTTGCATGATATTTCAGTAAAAAAACTTTTATTACGATTAATTCACTATATTACAGTGATTTAAATGAGCAAAACTTGATGCAAAATAATTTTTTCAGAGCAATAATAACAGAGAACAATGCTTCGATATTTTAAACAAAGCAAAGCAGCAACATATATCTGCATTCAATGGAAACTTTAAGCAAATGGAAAAAGATTATAGCAACTTGGGAATTAATGAAGATAGACCTGAGGACATCCACCATTCCAATACTGATGGATTATTATCTTTTGCATGCAATAGTAACAGTGACACACATGTTACTTATAAGGTTCAAAACACTGCTCATAGAACATTAGACTATTCCATGTACAACACAAATCGACCAGTCGGAATAAGCCACCAGCAACAGGTGACACCTAATCAAACTAATGTATTTGTACACCAAGAAGGAAATTATACTCCTTCACAGAACTCAAATGCAGATTTTCCAAAAACAGCTGCACATGCTGGATATAATGCTGAAGGATACGTATTTAAACCTCATGTAGGCATTCCGCCAATTTATGATCACAATGGTGCTAACAATTTAATCACTTCTGATGGCAATTTAAATAGACCATGTTCTTGGCAAAGCAGTCCTAGTCCACAAATACCTGCTCAGTTAGATACGACTAGTTATACTGTAAGGTCTGAGTCTCCTTTTCCTTTATCTCCATTTAACTCACCGGTTCATGACAGTGCAGTGCAACAACAACCCGCTTATACAAGTCAACTCTTTGTTAATGTAAATACTTCAGAACTGCCTACACGCCCTCAGTATGTTCATCAAACTCAGAATCAGACTTTGTTATTTACTGGCACTCAACAAAGAAGTATTAGCCCTGGAAGACAGATTAGTACTGCACAAGTATTAAATTTGGCCAGTTTATATCATGGAAAGCAAACCCCTGGATCAGAACCAGGAACACCGCCAGCTCCATATTCACAAATAGCTTCAAATGTCAACAACACTTATGGTTTTTTCCCAGCTTCGACTGGAAGTGGTGCTCATACTAGTGACACATCATTGGATAACCAGTCGCATTTATTGACATCCAATGATCCTGATTTAACAAAGATTACACAACAACCAATTCAGCCATCACCTGCATCAAGTTTAAGTAGTTTAAGTTCAGTAGATGGACAGCGTGTTGATGGTAGAACAAGTCGTTCCAATAGTGCTGTTGGCACTCCAGATGATATAGCATATGTGCAAGGTAAAATGTTAAATGTTTTTATTGTATTTAATAAAAACAGCAATATAGCAGATAAAGTAAAATTTTGTAATAGTTTTAAAAGTCTAGAAAATAATTTTTTTCCTATTTTTCTTGTCGGTGCATGGTAATCTTCATTTTCAGTTGAATTTTGTGGGATTAGCCCATGATTATTTATTTTTACAGCTCTTATTCTACATCAACGTGCATGTCTCGAGAAGTTAAAGAAAGTGCTGGTAGTGGAAAAACTGAATAAAGAGACTTTAAAAATGGAAATTGATAGTATAGAAAGTGAATTACAGCAGAGGAAACGTGAAAGAAATTACCAATTCCCAACAGTATGGGCTGTTTTCAATACAATTACTTAATTGATATGACCTTCTTTGATCGCATTTGATCTATTATTTAATGATTTCATTTCGTTAATATCTTGTCCTTTGATAAATATAAAAATGTATTTATGAGACCTTCGGTTCAATGTAATTTAAGGTAATGAGTATTTTTTACTTTTAGCCTAAAGATTTGACTAATCTACGCGAAGAGAAACATAGACTCCAAATAGCTATTGAACTAATGACTAGAGAAATTGACCACTATAATTATGGTCAAGGTAATTATAATATTAATTGCATGGCTTCACGTGAAATTAAAAATATTGATGTACCTGACTTTGCAAGAATAAATTGATAATACAGTTTTTTGTGAACTACCACATTATAAAAAATCTTGAATATTGCAAGTGTCTCTGATAGAAACATGATTACCATACGATTACTGATTATGCATTTATATAAAGGTCTATTTTTTGCGTTTGGTATTTTTTTTGTAAAATCACTTCATTCCATTGAGACAATGCATATAAATCATAAAACTTCATTTGTACTTTCATGTTTGAGAGAAGTAAATGATGTTGCATATAAAACCTTTAGATACTAGGGGTCTGTGCTTAATAATCAATTTCTTGTTTTATGATTTTTTGTGTATTATTGACCAGTTTTCCCTGTTAAATTTGATGTTTTCCCTGCAGCCCCACTTGGTGTTATTGATGCAGAAGAACAGCAAAGTTTTTACAGTAATATGTCTTTCACTGGACAGTCAGGACCTTTGAGAACTCCATCTACAGTTCCAGGTGAGTACTGATATTACTGATTATTCAATAGGCTCTTATTGGCTATGCTTTTGAAATTTATATATTTTGATTTGTCTACCTTATGTTATAATAAGTTTTTCAGTAACTCAGTAAAGATTACTGTTCATATATTGTTGTATTTATTTGGTACACGTTGAACCTAACAACTTTTAGGTAGCCAGCCAATTGAAAACTATTTACTGACCATTTTTTTTTCTAATGTTTGTAATTGTAGACCTTTATTTTTCAGTCACATCTTATTCAAAGCTACCTGCCCAATCACCAGCGCCATCTATAGATCCTTATCCAGAAGAAGGCGATAGCTGGAGTTGTTCTGCATGCACATTTTTAAACCACCCAGCTTTAGATAAATGTGAATGTTGTGAAATGCCAAGGATGCAGTTAGGTACATCTTCTAATCATACTTGTTATTGTCGTCACCATTTTTACTGAATCAGAAATAATATATGTTGACCAAATGTGAAAAAATGTTTTCCATGGATTAGGTACCTTAAAATATTCTCATCAATATTTGTTCTCCTGATGCTGGTTTTGATATGGAATTGTTAATTGTATACATACATGATTACAGTTCCTGTAAATGCACCTATAATTATGCAGCGGTCAATGTCCTGGACCCCCAGTTCGACGTACATTCGACGCCGAATTTCCGTCGAAGTCTGACCTTTCCTATTCGAATGTCCCAGTGACTTTCTGACAAATACAATTTTCTTTCACAGTGGATTCGAGTCTAATGCCTAGTTTTGCCAAAAATGACTTTTATTGAATGTCTAACGACCATTCATACATGGCTGTGTCGGATATCTGTCGAAAAAGCTTTCGAAGTACATACTAAAATTTAAAATGTAGCCTACGTATCCAGTCGTAACCGAATACACTTCGTTCAACATGGCGACCATCGGCATTGATGAATACGGAAATATCGTTAAAAAAGTTATCACGCCATGCAGGACTCGTTTACAATTGATTCATTATAAAGGTTGAAATTCAATAAACCATTTTGATCCCTATCTAAATCGTGCACATCTTTCTTGCGATTTCGTAATAATTGACAGTAGTGTGTACTCGGTGGTAATCTGTGAAGGGAATTGGGAAAGGAAAAAAACTTATCCTGCAGACAGAGGAATTTTATTAAGTGGTGACTAATTGTCGAATTCTGACGTAAGCCATAATGATAAGGGTGAACAATTGTTGAATCCCTGAGTCTGGCGATTCCATCTTGAGGTGTATGTCTGACGACTGACTTGCATATTTAGTCCTGGCGATAGTGTGTCTATGTCTGACTGAGCAAAATGTATAAAGACTTTTAATATTTGTCGAGACGAATGTCTGAATAGGGGGTCCAGGATTTACATTGACTGCTGCATTAGTCACTTGCCAGCATCTAATTTTCCATTGGTTTATTGTTTGGTTGTGCCACTAATGTGTTCTAAATTAAAATATGTCTTCCTCAATTCATCGATGACAGCTATTTTTCTAAAACTACTGAAGACTACAAGTTTTATGTGTAATTTCCAAAATTTTAAATTGCCCTTTGCTTGGATAATTTCTTAAGTTCCCATACCCTAAATTGCCCTTTGCTTGGATAATTTCTTAAGTTGCCATACCCTAAAAATATGGATGCCCATAAAAGTTATTCGGATTGTGAGGCAGTTTTTTAAAATACAATTAATTAATAAAGTGACATGCCAGTTATAGTAGAATGTGTGCAATGCTTGTCATGGAATGGAATTTCCCACTTGATGTTGGACCATATCTGTCATTGACATAAGATTGTAAATAAGTAATCCTTCTTAAATGTCTGTCTACTTACGACAATACATACATTCACCAAACGTACTACATGTATATCCAAAACATACAATCCACTTTTATATCATTTTCATTTGGTTGTCTTTGTTAGCTCCTGTGTGTGTGGTCTGGTAATTATCTATTAAGGTAATTTTGCATGAACAAATGTAGATCAGGAGTTTTGAATGTTTTCTGTTTTCGGTTACCAAAATCGTCATTATGTTCTGGTTGTGAGAATTACTAATTGTAACAAAACTCACAATATCGAAGATGGCTGATTGGCGGCAAGTTGTTTATCAGATTGTTATATTACATCCTATCATTGAACCATTTTCAACAATCATATTTGCTGTGCATTGTTCCATTTCCGAATACATAATGTTTAACACAAAATGTTGCAGCAAGTTTGGTATGTCGTTTGTGGGAATACATTTTGTAGTAAAAATAGTTTGTACTCCAAAAAATGCATGGATTTAGAAAGTTCAAGTGTATTGTAAGAAAAGATAACCATTGATCACTTACTTATTAAAGGGCACTGATTGACAGTGCTTTGCTTTAATATACCATTCGAGGATAACATTCTTTGAATTCAAATGCGTCATTTTCTAGACTTTCCCTTTGGATCACCTGCTTATTAACATCATAAGGAACTTGGACATAATAATCCTTTTAATATTATGTACTTATGATTAGTTTTTTTACCCATAAAGTAAATAGAAACCGTACATGTACATGTTTGATGCATGTACTGAGTGTATGTGTTGTGTACTAATGTCACTTTACTATGTACAGTATATGTATTCTGTTACACAATTCTTATTTTCACCCATTATTTTCACCCATTAACGTTTTCTCAGAGTTGCGGCTCTGTCAACTCAATTTTCAAAATAAAGTCTTTTTTTGGATATCCCTCTAACATTTCTTATGCTTAATAATATAACGTTATAAATTTCTGTCCCATTTCCCAATATGAATGTACTTGCAAAGTTGTAATAATTTAACTTAGGTTTGGAGTAGTCATTTCCAATAATATGTAATTTTTAATGATATTATTTAATAGTGGAATTGCTGATCTCATGTCAATAGAATCTAGGCCCTAATAATATTACCCTTTAATAGCACTTTTTAATAAAAATTCAATTTATTTTATTTTTAACAAGATATTTTATTGTGGTTGGAGGCGTTTTGTTCTATCTTTTTAAATTAAACAAATCAGTTTATTTTTAAAATTCTAAAACAGTGGTGTCATTTTACATATTAAAATGTGTTTGTTTTTGCATGGATTTGGTGTTATTTGGAGTTCAGTTCTTTTATTTTCTTCTTTTCATTTAGGCTATAGATAACCGTAATGTGATTGGTGGAGTAGTTTGACTCGTCGTGGTGAGATATTGTGAAATCTTTTATCGCTGCAAATTTAAACTTTCTACAATTTATTTCTACTGTATTAAGTGTGAACAACATGTTGCCATTTAAGGAAGATTTATAATGTTTCGGATTCCAGTCAGACACATATCTTGAAAATATTTTGAAAACATGTCTGATACATGTACATACCAAAGAAGTGAGGTCTTAATACCATTGTAATCTGAAAACTTTATCGTAAAATGTATGCATATTTTATGAGGAAAATTAATTTAAAATCTTATATGACTTGAACTTTAGGAGATGAAGATCCAAAACCTAACGCTTTTCTTCCTATTAGAGGTTATTAATGGTAATGTGATAATTCTGTCTTTCATTATGAGTACATGGCAAATTTATCTTTCGAAGCCCTAGTCATTAGACGTTATAATATTGCCAATTACTTGTCCATATTGTGATTTTTACGTTTGTAATAACAACAGATACTCGGTAATGATGCATTGCATGGGTAATAATCAGTTAAAAGGCGAAACAAGACATGATTTATAATAAGCAAGTATTATTAATTTTGTCTAAGTACTGAGCATGCAACAGTTATTGGATTAAAATTAAAAAATTTTATGCCTTATATTTCTGATATAATTTGTTAAATAATGGAAGTGTGGTCTCTCAATTCTGTCTCATTTTTATCTTATTAAACTGACGGCTCATAGATAGAATTTTTGAATGGTAAATCTCTAGAATCTGGTCTATGAAAGAATTGCAACATTATGTAAACATATTTATTTCAACCATCTCGATTAAATGGGTATTATTTTAATATTCATAATTTTATACTCAATTATGCTTTTTTACCTTGGAAGTCTGTGGTGAATTTTTCAAAACTCCCATCATAATGTTTGCTATTGAAATAGTCTACCTGTATAAATTGTGTTAAAACCAACCAAACCTTGTTGTTTCTTCATCCCAGTATCATTTTTAATACTTTCAATACATTTTTCATGAAGTATAATCTATGTTTGTGGATGCGAGTCATGATTGGAGTCTGTGAAAACTCACCGTGATATTGTTTTTAATCTAATCTAATCTATGTATTTTGTTACGATGATGATGTATGGAAGTCTTACACATGTTCTTGAACGTGTTTTTAGTCATAGAAGTATGCAGTACATGTAACCTAAGAAGTAGTTTCTGCCAATTTTGTAAATTGATGAAATAGAGAAGTTGTTGAATCACTCACATCTATCTTTTCTTATTTGATCAAGAAAATCTGCTGATACATATTTCAGCTGCTGTTCGGAGTGTGTTTTAACCGTCACAAGCTTGAAAGATAGAACCATCATCAGATACAAACATTCGTTTTTAAAAACTACGGGGTTTATTGTTAACTATTCTCAAATTATAATTCAATTTTGTATTTTGACAAAAAAAAGTGCGTTATTGCCGATAATGCGATAAAAATGGTGTATTGTTGCACCTAGTTGTCAAAACTCTAATTATAAAATTGATTTCCGAAGTAATGGCAGGACTAAACACACACCGATAAGCAGTTGTCTTCATCTGAAACCAAAAGAACTTGTATATTTAGTAAGACTATTGGACTAACCGGTATACTACAGTATATATTTCCTATTATATCATTAAACTTATTTATAGTGTTCTTCATGCCTACACTGTCTTTATAGTTGCCTCGTTGATCAATAGTAGACCTCAGATATCTGTGAGAGCAGGGAGTCTATATCACCTCCCTGGTCAGAGTATGATTTGCGCTGGCACAGAATTTTTAGCATTTCAATTGGTTCATCATGTCAAAACGTCGTTGACAAAATTACATTTCAAAAACAATACATGGTGTATTTTGCTGATTTGCTGATGAATCACCACTTATAGCTGTTGTTGACTAGTTGACTTTTTATGGATGAGGCAGCAGTGTAACGAGATACCCGGTAAAAATACCAGAGGTAAAAATACCAGGATTTGTTAGGTAAAAATACCAGAGGAAAAAAACCATAGATAAACAAACAGAATTTTTTAATATTTTGACAATTTTTTTACTCATTTATATATTTCTATCGTAAAGTGTCTGTTGACCTGCCAACACCTCATAATTTAGTTTCTTTGGCCGCCGTGTTAGTGGTCATTAATCATGTATATCTATGATAAAATTTTACAGTTACTTTACTTTTACTAATTAATCAATTTGATGAATCTCTTTGATTAAAGTAATTAGGCAGCTATAGCAAGCTGACAGAGTGGATATTTTGCTAAAGACTCGCAATATATTTCGCCAATTCATCAAAAAGGACAAAACGGAACTATGTGTAAAAAAGTGTAAAAAAGTTGTCAATTGGGCTATAATTAAACTTGTTTTTTCAAGCTGCTTTGTATTTGTAAGCATTTGAAGCCAATGCATGTTTTATTAGGTACTCGGAAATAATGCCACCTGAAAAAAGTCACCAAGTGAAAAATTGGAAAAAATGCCACCCATCAAATTTTTTCGTCACATTGATTACTAATGCTCGTCACACTAAATATAAACATTAATAACCGATAATTAATTAACTCTCAGTCGGGCACTTAGGCCTTCTGACATAATATACGTCAACTTTCTCAGCAGCATTAGACATCCACCTGCGCTAAACTGATATGAACTTTTTGTTGTTGTGCGTCTGTTATTTTAAATTGTGCGATTGACTTGAACTGTGTTGTGCTTCTGTTTTGACTACATTTAATCTGATTTGATAATGAGAGTTTATGAATGAATATTAACATATAGAATATGATAAAATTGACATTTTTCTTCAAAAATGTGATGGTGGCATTTTTTCTTTTTTTTCCATTTGGTGACATTCTTTCCGGTGGCATTATTTCCGTGATTCGTCTTATTACTGTGCTCGACTTGCACCATCATGTTACAAAGCTGAAAATAAATTGTGTGTTGAATTCTTGTTGAATTGAAGTTATTTTTGTCTTTTTTTAACCTCTGGCATTTTTTTAACAAATCCTGGTATTTTTACCTCTGGTATTTTTACCTATGGTATTATTACCTATGGTATTATTACCTATGGTATTAAAACTTATGGTATTTTTACCTCATTCGTGAGGGTAGTTGTTGTCTTACATCTAGTAAATGTTTATGTGAACCTCGATTATACTGATTTGGAACATTTACTTTATTCCATTTGTACATGTATAATATACACAAGAATGAAAGTGCCTTTACTTAAAACACAATGGTAAATATAATCAAGTGGAATGCGGCATGTTGCTTTATATTTGTTTCATGTGGTACCGAAACCGTGGTACCATAGCCTTTTCTATGCTGAAATATATATGGTCTGTTTTTTTATATTCCTATGTTTGGCTAATTGTTTATTTACAATTTTAAAATTGTATCCACTTTAGAAACCATTTTAATTGTCCATATTTGATTTGTCCTATAGTGTGACATTAGTTACAGC